>CAUYUJ010015318.1:262500-341333 GCA_963575745.1 Prorocentrum cordatum
CGCCGCGAGCGTCACAGCCTCGCGCTCGGGGATGCCCTGCGCCGCCGCCACGCAGCGCGAGCACGTGTACAGCTTGTATTGGCCTTGGTCACCCTTCCGCAGCTTGGGGCACTGCGGGTTGTGCTCTGAAGCTTCGCTGTAGCGGCGCATTTCGCCACGGTTGAGCTCGTCCACGTACTCCACCATCATGACCTTCCAGTCGTCCAGCGCTGCGCACTCACGACACCAGCCCAGGCGCTGCGGCGGGAGCCAGTACGCACCCATGCAGTGCACGTAGCCCGCCGCGAGGTAGTCCGCTTGCGTCACCGTCTCAGCGTCCTCGACCCCAGCGGCCGCGCCGCCGCTCGGCGGGGGGGCTTTGCCGTAGGCGGCCTCGTTGCTGCGACGGCGGTGGCGTTTGCCGCCGTGCCCACTGAGGGCTCCCGTGGTCGCCGCACTCGGGGCCTCACTGGCGGTCTCATCGCCCACGAGGCGGCAGCCGTCGGCGTCGCTGAGCGCGCCTCGCCCGCCGCGGCCGCTCACAGACTGCCCCCGCAGCTGGAGGCTGTGGAGCGCGAGGGTGATCGCGCCCAACCCGCGGCGCTGCTCCGCGGTGAAGTTGGAGTAGGTGGCCGCCGCCGCCAGTGCCGCCTTCGTCACTGGCACCACCGCCGACGGGGGCATCGGCGAGGGCTCAGCGGGCGCCTTGGCCGTCGCCGTGGGGGCACCGTCAGAGGCACCGTCAGAGGCAGCGGCACTGGGGGCGGCCCCCGCACCGCTGCCTCCGTCGGCCCACTCAGCAGGCGTCGCCGACTCCGCAGGCAGTGTCGGCGCCGTCCGAAAGGTCGCCGCCTCCGACATCACGTCGAACCCCTCGCCCGAGATGTCGCCGCTCTCCGACGCGCTCACCTGCTGGCCAGGGCGCGGCGCAGGCCCCGCTTTGGGAGTGGGCGCGTCGGCCGCGGTCGAGACGCTGGCCTTCGCGCGCGCCTCGGACCTCGCCTTAGCCTTCGCCGCCAGCGCCTCGCGAAGGGGCGCCGCATCGTGACTGGGCGAGTCGGCACGCGTCACCGCAGGCCACGGCATCGGCGCGGGCTTCGAGAGCTCGGGCGCCATCACTTGGTCGGAAGGATGGCACGGGAGGCGCAGCTCGAGAGATCGTGCGAAGCGAAACTTCAAGAGCCAAACAGCTGCCGAGGGAGGAAGGGGAGGGAGAGAGGCTGCACACCGAACAAATATGGGGCGGCCGACTGCAAAGGCGGAGCACACATGAAACAGGGGAACTAAAGGTTGAAACCAGCGGCTCCAGATGAGCGGAGACCGATCCTTGAGCAGGCTGAAAACGGCCTGACCCCCGTTCGGGACCCTGGAAGGGCAGGAGAGGGGGAAGGGGGGCGAGGAAAACACGTCGCGGGCGGGCGAAAAGCGGACGGCGGGCCGCCGACGGTCCCAAGACCCGCGGGGCGTCCCCGATCTTGAACGCCTCTTGACGCCTCTTTTGCATGTGGCCTTGCGCTAATGCTGCTGGCGGAACTATGACACATCACGGACGGGTTGAGAGAACAGCTCAAGATCATGAGCCCAACGAAGGTGGCATGGCGGGAGCACAACGCGCACAAAACTGGGTAACTGCACAACGCAGCATGCAAAGCTGACATGACAAAGCAAGAGCGCATCGTGCACACTATGAAGGAACTACACAGTACAGTACACACTGCTGACGTGACCAAGGCTTTACAACTGATCAGGGCAGCAGGCAGGCAAGGAGGGGGGGAAGGGGCAGGGAGCACACACGTGTGGGAGGGAGCCACATCTAGTCAAGACCGGGCACTCGGGGCGACCCCGGCGCCCAGCCCGACTACGTCTTCCGTCGCCAGGGCGACCTGCTCAGCGATTTGGCCCTGCAGGGCGTTGGCCACAGCCGAGCGCAGGGACGAGCGCGCTGCGGGCCGCTCGGCTTCGGGCAATTCCCCTACGGCGCGGCGCAGCCACGTCTCCGCCTCTGCGCCCCTGCGGCCATTGACATCGAGAACAAAGGGCACCAGGCCAAAAAATGTGTATCTACGGTGCCTCACTTTCTCTCTGCGCTGCAGGGATGCCTGATGCGGCCGCCCCGTCTGGGCCACGGCCACCGCGTCCACCAAGCTGATGTCGAGACACACCCGGCCGTGGAGGCCTCGATGGTAGACGACGTCCAGTGTGGCCGCGCCATGTTCTTCCGCGTGCCACTCTGGGATGACCTGCCCCACCAAGGCGTGATGGCCTACCCCGCGCAACCAGAGCGCCACAGCATCTCGAATGGCGTTGTGGCGGCGCACCGGGCCACCTCCCCGGGGGCAGTTGAGCGCGCGAACGCAGCGGACGTCCACCGTGCGGCCACACGCCGGGCCGGCCTGCGCCACCGCGCGAGTGGGCGCCGCCGGCCGGCTCTGGCACGTGCACTCGGACTGCAGCAGCGGCAAGTGCATGCGCCTCTTGGCCGCGATGCAGAACGCGTGGTCAGTGAGGGGCGAAACCCCCTCGAAGTTATCCAACCAGGCGCCCGCTGAGCTGCCCGAGGCACTATGCACCGCCGCCGTCGCCGGCAGCGCGGCCAAGAACGTCTTGGTGGCGTGGTCCCGTACATGCTGGGTGCACGTCTTCTGGTCCTTGCCCTTCCGCCCTTCCAAGAGGCCCTGCCAGCGGCCACCCTGGGGGCGACGGCCTCCTGCCAACCGTCCCTGCTCCGCGTCCGCCGCCGAGAGGGCGCGGCCAAGGCCCGGCCACCGCCGCCAGAAGCCAGCCGTTGTCGTCTCGCGGAGCTCCTGGGCAGCCGCGTGGATCCCGGCTTCCCGGGACGCCAGGAGGGCAGCGGGGCCGCGCTGTTCGGCGCTGCCACAGCCCAAACCTCCGTCGCTGACCTTCATGAAGATCTGCTCTCGGGGGGCGGCCGTGACCCCCAGAAGGGCGTTGACGAAGGCGACCACTCCGTCATCCACCCGGCGGCCCCACGCCGCCGCGAACGGAAGCGCGCGCTGGATGTGGACGCAGGCGCCCCTCGACCAGATCCGCATCAACTGGAAGGCGTCAAAGGCAGACAGCCCGTGCACGCGGAGCGCCATGAGTTCCCGGAAGTAGCGGTCCTAAGGCCTCGCCGCAGGGGGGTGGCATGGCGGCACCCGGGGCGACCCCGGCACCGCCAGCCGGCGCGAGGCCGCCCGCGTCGAGGTCTTCCGGGGCGGCAAAGTCCGTGAGCGGGACGCCCCGCCAGTCAGCATCCACGTCGTGGTTTGCGTAGGTGAGAGTAGACCCCACCGCCTTGAGCTTCGGGACGCGGTACTGGGCGTACTCCGCGAACTCCGGCGGCAGGACAGCGTGAGGGTTTGGGGACCAGATCTGGGTCTTGGACATTTTCAGCTTCATCCCATGGGCTTCGACGCGGGCTCGCCAGGCATCCAAGCCGCGGAACACAGCAGCCGCGGTGCCCACGAAGTACGCGTCGTCCAAGAACGCCAGGCAGTCCCCCTCGACGTCCACCGCGCGCACGGCCATGCGACCGATGCTGAGGTCATCCGCAGTGCCGACCGCGTAGAAGCCAGGGCTCATAGGGCAGCCCTGGTCGAGGCCGCGGATCTGGTCGACCAGCTGGGCAGGTTGGGACCCACCACCCGCCACGCGGCGTGTGCGAGCAGGGAGCCAGGCCTCCGCCAGCGGCGCCAGGGCGGGCACCTTGGAGCGCACGGCCTCCTTAACGAGGTCATGGGGGATGTTGCTGAACGCGCCCCCGAGGTCCACCGCCACCACCCACTTGCCAGGGCTCGAATTGGCCATCGTACAGAGGCGTCGGTGGAGGGCACCGCAACAGTCCTTAGCCAGGCCGAACTGTTGGTCCCCCACCGCCGCCCGCATGTCCGCGTGATTGACCTTGGCCGCGCTGCGGCCAACCATGCGGCGGGTGACATTCCCACAGCCCAGGACTCGCACGTCCCCAGGGGTGGCCGTGGGGATGCCTGCGAGGCGCGCCGCGGTCAGGGCGGCTAGAGCTTCGGGAGGAAGGTCACCGATGGCCAGGCGCGCCAGCGTGTTGGCCACCGCCTCCGCTCCGTCTTCGTCGTGCTTGAGCGGAGCCCAGTGTTCGTAGCGTCCGCCTCCAGGTCCCGCACCGCCACGGCGGGGGAAGCGACCAAACTGGCGCTTGAGGTGGTTGGCCACGCGGTGGTGTAGCTCTGCCGCGCCGAGGAGCTCGTGAGGGGGCGTGGCTGGCGGCATCGCCACGTCGGCCCCCGCCGCGGGGGGTCCCCCCCCTGGCCCACCCAGTGCCAGGGGGAGGGCCCCATTCACCTGGGTGAGGCGCCGCAGGCTGCTGGGTGGTGCTAAACTTCCGAACCACCGCCGCCGCATCCGCCATATCACCCTGGGGCCACACTGCCGCTGCCGCCCGAGACATTTCGCCCGCTCGCGCGAGCTCAGTGACACGGCGAACGCGGGCCGCGACGTGGTCTGCGCGGCCTTTCGCGGTGACCGCGGTGCGCGTCTGGTCCTCCATGGAGAGCCAGGCGACATCCCATTGGCCGTCCTGGATCCACTGCAAGCGCTCCTGGAGGCGTTCTCGTCGCATCGTCGGGGTCGGGGTCGCGCTCTCGCTGAAGAGCAGCCCGTCCAGAGCCAAGAACACCTCCCACAAACGCGTCAGCGTGCGCGACGCCAGGCCGTCACCGCCCTGGCGGGCCTGCTCGATCGCCAGGCACAGCCGCGCCTTCACGTGGCCAACCGCGGCGGCCATGCTGTCAGGGATCACTGCCGTGGTGGGCGCGCCCTGTAGCAGGATGGTCCCACCCGATGGTGTCCCACCAATCCAGGTTGACAAACCGAATCTCATGGTACGCATCTTCGTCAGCCACCTGGTCGTCCAGGTAGTCATCGTAGACGCCTGCTTCGAGCCCCCCGTCGTCGTCCGCGGCCGCGGGGGCGTCAAGGGGCGGCTGTAGGATGTCCGCGGGAGACGGCGCCTCCGCCTCGGCTGCCACCGGGGGAGCCCCACGGGAGCCTGGGCCATACGCCCCTGGCGCGGCGGCGGCAGGGGGCCTCGGGGCGACCCCAGCACCCCCTGCCGCGCCGTCTCCCTGGGAGGGAGGGAGTGGGCACCTGGCCTTCGACCGTCTCCAGCAGGGGCAAGATGGGGCCGCCTCGGGCCTCCAGAGCAGCTGCGAGGCGTTCCCTGTCGCCCTCGGGGAGCTGCGTGTAGCCCTCCATCGCCGTCGCTGGTGGCAAGGGGCCATCCACGCAGGTCATGTGGAACCACTTCTTGCCCGCGTGCGCCTGGGAGCCCACGGGGCGCGTCACGACGCCTGCCACACGCCACTCGCCCGCCTCAAAGCCTCCCACGCAGCGGGTGCAATGGGCTTGCTTGCCGCGGGTCGCCTGGGCGCTAACGCACCAGCGAGTGATACGTCCTCCCGTCATGCGGCGCCGTCGCTGCGCAGGCTGCCCTTCGCTGTCCCGCATGTGGACGTCGGTGCCGCCGTCCACTGGGACTTCTGGAACGCTTGCATCGGCCGATGCGAGTGCGGCAGCGGAGGCGCACGGGGCGGCCCCGGCACCTCCGCTACCCGCTGCGGCTGCCCGCGCACCGCCTTCACCTCGGGCCGCCGCGTCGTTACTCCCAGCCACTCGAGCCCCTGCACCCGCGTCCGCAGCGCCGCCAGCGGCCGCCGCCATTCCGGGACCTCCCTTCAGGGCAAGGAAGAGTGTGCGTAACGGTAAGGGCACGAGAAAAGGAAGGGTGGCTGCCACCCGCGGTTTGAGGGCAGCAGTAGTCCCCTCGCCCACAGGCTCCCCAGAGCCTTGGGGGGACGACTACTACTACTACTACTACTACTACTACTACTACTACTACTACTACTACTACTACTACTCCCACTACTACTACTACTACTACTACTACTACTACTACTACGACGACGACTACACTACTACTACTACTACTACTACTACTACTACTACTACTACTACTACTACTACTACTACGGCTACTACTACTACACCTACTACTACTACTACTACTGCTACTGCTACTGCTACTGCTACTGCTACTGCTACTGCTACTGCTACAGCTACTACTACTACTACTACTACTACTACTACTACTACTACTACTACTACTACTACTACTACTACTACTACTAATAATAATAATAATAATAATACGACTGTTCCTACTATCTCTTCTTCTACGAATGATGTTACTAAAAGTCACAGTTTTCATAATAATGATAAGAATGCCTAGTGTTACTGTTACTGCTAGTGCTACTGCGACTGCGACTGTTACTGCGACTAATACAGGAAGGACGACGAGCAGGATGAGCAGGAGGAGGATAGAGGGGGGGGGGGAATGGGGAGCGAGGCAGCAGGAGTAGGGAGGGGGAAAGAGGGAAAAGAGGTGCAGGGCCCGCTCTTGCCCTGCTTGCCGCTCGCTCGCCCCGCTTCGCCTCTCCTCTCGCCCGCCCCGCTCAGGCTCTTCGTTTCCCCCTCTTGCCGTCATGTGCCCTCTGCTCGAGAGTGCTGTCGGGATCATCGGACAGCCTGGCCAGCTGCTGCGCCGGCGCTGGGGGGCCGAGCCCACCCCAGCCGCAAAAAGCCCAGGACTCGCAGCGCCCCGCGCGCAGGCCGATTCCCCAGGCGGGGCGCCGCGGTTGCGCACTGGGCCCTCCCGCTCGGCTTCGAGGGGAAGAGGAGCAGGAGCAGGAGCAGGAGCAGAGGCAGGAGGAGGAGGAGGAAGAGGGGAGGAGTGGTATGAAGCGTAGGAGGAGGGGGGGAGAAGGAGGAGGAAGAGGAGCAGGAGGAGGAGAGGGGAGGAGAAGCAGAAGGAGGAGGAGGAGCAGGAGGAGAGGAGGTGGAGGAGGAGGAGGAGGAGGAGCAGGAGCAGGAGGAGGAGGAGGAGCATGAGGAGGGGGCGAAGGACCAGGAGGCAGAGGGAGGGAGAGGAAACAGAAGAAGGAAGGGGAGATATGAGGAGCCAGACGGGAAGGTGAGGAGGAGGGGGAGGAGGAGGAGGAAAACGTTTGAAGAGCAAGCATGGGAAGCAACGCCGCTCCTCCCACGTTGAACTCCCTTAGCATTGAAGCGCCAGAGATAGGTAGCAGCGGGAAGGGAACGCACACCACTAATTATCCCCACCAGATGGTCATGGCGAAGCTGTCCTTTCATTGTTGTTGGCAGACTGTGAAAACCGCCAGGGCGTCCGACGACGACGCATTCCCCAGTGTCCCGAATGTCGACGGGAGCAGGCGACCCAATCACAACTTCGGATTTAATCAGAATGGAGTTCCGAATGTATTTTGTCGGCGACGGCACACCAGCAGCAACAGTGCGGAACGAAAGCGGCTCGACATCGAGCACATCGTTGAGTTCGACACGGCGGTCAGAATTTGGATCACCGCCGTCCCATCATGTATTAGCAGCCCGATCAGCACCTCGACGAACCGCATGGTCCCCTCCAGCAGCATGTCTGTACCCAGCAGTGTGTCGCTTGCGGTGTCGCTAGCCACTACCTGCGAGCGGACGTCGTGCTGAATGCGCTTGGACGCAAGCTCCGGAGCGACACCGAAAGCCTCAGGGACTGCTCTTCTTAACCCTCACATAATGACCAAGGCGCGCCAGCACCACCCACATCATCGCTGCCCGCGCCTGTGCTGGAGGGGCCGCTGGGACGTCCGCAAGCAGTCAGCCTCTCCACGGCGGCATCTCTCAGAGCTCTGAGACCTGCACCTGGTGTAGAGATCGTCCTTGCAGTCTTTCTCGCCATAAAGCAGACGGGTCCTGAGGTTTCTGGAGGAGTCCTCGGGCTCTCGGGGGCCTCCCTGGGCCCCGGGAGCGTGAAGAGACGGCTCGGGACGAAGGGCTTGTCTTGGGGGGAAGCCCCCAGGTTGACACGTCTCCCTCAGGACCCGTCTGTTTTTGTGCCAGCTCTTGGCGAGCTTGCCGCCGCAATCGTCGTCCGCGCCGCCGTCTGGGCTGGCTTTTGACACCACGTGCCGCCCGACGCGCGTGCGCGCGGAGGGCCGCCCGCAGCCCAAGCTCACCCGAGCCGAAATGGTTTCACCCACGGCCTTGGATAAGAAGGTGGCCGTGGACGCTGTCAGCCTCTGGCAGTTCCTCAGGTTCGTTCTGCCTCGCTCCTGGGCCTGAGGAGCTCGCCACTGAAGGCCGAAGCCAGGGCCCAAGTGTCTGAGGCCAAGGTTTTCTGGTCGAAGGCCGTGGGTGTGTGGAGGGGGGGAGCAGGAGGAGGGGGGGGTCAGGCGAGCACGAGGAGTAGGGCGATCAACAGGAGGAGAAGGGGGGATCAGGGGGGATCCCACACTGTCTCCCGCCCGTGCCTGCCCATCCGTCATTGTTGCTGCTCGTCCTCGTCGTCCTCTCTTTTCTTGTTTCTCTCTCTCTCTCTCTCTTTCTCTCTTTCTCTTTTTTTGTTCTCTCTCTATCTCTCTCCCCAACTGTCCCTCCTCCTTTCCCCGTCTCCTCCTCCTCTCCTCCTCCCCTTCCCTTCTCCTCCTCGTTCTCATCCTCCTCTCAAACACATGTGTCTCGAGCGGTCTGTAGCTCTTGGCTCGGTTGCTCGCTTGGCCACGCCTCTCGCTTTCACGTGGCGCTTGGGGGACGCCGAGGCTATTGAAAAGTTGGCTTCGGTTATCTTTGGTGGTGAAGAGAGGAAAATCCAGCAGCGCTTCGGTGACAGCATGAGTAAGTTAAAAGACCATGTAAACAAGAAATACGACGAAAGGTTCAAACGACGTTTTCCGTACGTGGGAAGTTTCGGAAATCAATGCTACAACACTAGAACGACATGCGGGACCCATGTTGACGCAATTCGGAATGAAGATTCAAGCTAGAGATGTGCTTCAGATGTACGAGGGCGCAGAACTTGTGAGGATACTTGCAGTAGCCATCTTCTCGTGCATCTGTCCACCAGCGGTGTGCTGTCCACCGGCGGCGTGCTGAGAGCACAGCGGGCACTTGTTGCGGAAGCATATAGGGCGCATGCCTGACGGTGGCGAAAGGAGGCTGCTGTACGATTGCATGGTTTTCGAGGCTATCGTTGGGCAATTCATCACAAGACGGTGTTATCGATCAGTCGGCGCACGGACCTCACCAGAATGGGCGGCACGGCAGCACATGCGGCATCTATGGGGCACATGCCTGGGTATCGCCCCACAGCATGCAATCATGCGCCAGACGAGCCGTCTCATCATCTCCAAGGCGGTCACGATTTGGGTCGCGAAGGTCAACTCAGGTGGTCCGATTGATCCAGGCCAGTTTGTGGGAATGGACGGCGTGCTCAACTTGGTCAGTTTACGCACAGGTGCGAGGCTCAACAGGTGGCAAGCCTTTTTCGCTGCGGGATAGGATGGTTCGTTCGTGCATGTCTGTGGCTTCAGCGTCCTCTCGAACATCCGTTCGAAGGAGATCATTGCTAAACCGGTCGCTACAGTGAGGGATCCCATTGTTTTGCGGATACTAGGGGGCGGGACATTGGCGCGCACGCGGGTTTTCACGAGTCTGCGACGGACTACAGGGTTAAGCAGATCATGGAAGACGTCTTGCGTAGCAACAGTGGAGCTCCCCTCTGGCCGAATGGCGGTATCTCGCCAGGCGTTTGTCGGCCGCGCGCCAACCTCAACACGGCCGGGACGTGGATGTTCGCAATCGTAGCGTGCACGACGAGGCTGCCTAGCAGCAGTAGTCTCGGCAGCGGCCCGACGGAGAGACCAGTGGGATATTGCGCTGTTTTCTAGCAAGTGGACGCGGCGCATTCTCATCGGAGGCACCATGCGCATCAATTTCGGCCTGGCGGCAACGGGGGCATTGGGGGGAGCCTGGCGGTGCATGTACCCAGCCGCCCGTTGCGTTTCAGTATATTGTTTCTGGCGGAGTGGGCTGCAGCTGTCACTCACTGGTAGCAGTGTCTCTGTGGCCATACTCGCTGGTTTCATGTTGGCCGTAGGCGGCCCGTCTTTAGCATGGCACATCATTATATGGGAGTGTACCTTCTTGTTGCAGTGCTGAAGCGTTTAATATGTTTTTTATGTAAAGAAAACCGAGTAATTTGCAGGTAGGTTCGCTGCGTTTCTCCGGTATCCAACGGTATTCGAGTCAAGCATTGAGGAATGAATTTCGTGGTTGGTATTGACAGCGAGGGTGTGTGTGTGGGTGACGATCCCGTTTCAACAGGGTTTGGGGTTGTCGATGATTAGTGGCTTCTGCCTTGCATGGGCCGCATCGAATCACCTTCGGTTCAATATAGCTGTGTTTGTTTATGATGGAGGCGAGATATTCAGTCGGATCATCGGTTCACGTTTTTCTTCGAACTCATGATTTACCGGCGCTTCGTATTCGGGTTCATCTTCTCCGCGGGCAAGTTCAGGGGTAGTTTGCGTAAGGTTGAGATTCATTGACATCGCCATTTCGCTGTCCTATATGTTTTCATTATCGATTTCATTCTCCCCATCCTCCTCTTCCTCCTCCTCCTCCTCTTCCTCCTTTTCCTCCTCCGCCCTCCTCTTCCTCCGCCCTCCTCCTCCTCCTCCTCCTCCTCCTCCTCCTCCTCCTCCTCCTCCTCATGCTCTTCATCTTCCCCTCTCATCCTTAACAATTCTAGACGCTTCGCGTATCCCCACCAGCCCGTCCAGAAACGACGCCCAGGCGAGTAGAGGGTCTTAGCTTCCGTCTGGAACAATAAGAGCAATTGAGGCGTCGAGTACGGATGTGCAGGCAGAATAACATATTTCTGTGAGAAGCATTTGATCGTTTCGGTTGCTCTTACATGTGTTTTTGCAGTATTCTGGGCTTCGCGTCCCGCGCGAGCGCTCGATCGAATTTATTTTGAAACAGTTTTTGGGCGTCTGGGGTCCTTTTAGACGCCATCGGGGCGCTCTGGGGGGGCATCTTGGAGCAAATCTATCAAAGAAGAGCAGAGCTTTAATTAGCGCTGCCCCTCCAGACTGTCTAAAATCGCTTCCTGGACCCCTCTTGGATCGCTCTTGGAGCGCTCTTGGACGCTGTTGAGGCAGTCTTGAGGCTCTCTTGGGCCCCTGTTGGGGCCCAGTTGGGACATCTTGGCGCCATCTTGAGGCCTCGGATGGGCTTCGGAAGCGAAAAAGTGAGAACACCAAAAACATTGATTTTCCCTAGGGTTTTGAAGCATTTCGGCCTTTTGAGGGCACTCTAATGATGCTCTTGTGGGCACTTGGAACCATCTTGGAGCGGTCTTGGAACGTGTTGGAGCGTCTTCTGAACCATCTTCAGGCATCTTGCGCTATCTTGAGCCATCTTGGAGGCGATCTTGGGCTCTCTGAGGCCCTCTTGGAGCCGTCCTGGGCCATCTTGGACGCTCTGACCGCTCCCCGCCCCTCCTGTCCAGGTCAGTGGGGAGGGGGTAGGGGGAGGGGTAAACCCCTCCCCGAAGGGGAAGAGGGAGGGGTGGAAGAGGAAACGCCCTAAACCACCGACGCCCAGAGGGCTGGTGGGGAAACGCTTCGCGTATCCCCACCAGCCCGTCCAGAAACGACGCCCAGGCGAGTAGAGGGTCGTCCTGAGGGGCTTTTCGGCGTCTTGGGTGCCTCGGGGGGGCCTCTGTGGGCCGTTCGGGATCCTGTTTGGGGCCTCCTGGGGGCCTCTTGGGGCCTCTTGGGGCCATCTTGGGGCCTTTGGGGGCCTCCTGGGCGCTTCTTGGGGCCATCTTTGCCCCCTCAGGAGGCCAAAACGGGGCCAAAATTTCAGTAAAATCAATGGTTTTGGCTTCCTCGCCGAGGCCGTTTTGGACGCTCTGACCGCTCGCGGCCCCCCCCGTCCAGGTCCACGGGGAGGGGGTAGGGGGAGGGGTAAACCCCTCCCCGAAGGGAAAGAGGGAGGGGTGGAAGAGGAAACGCCTTAAACCACCGACGCCCAGAGGGCTGGTGGGATTGCCTCGATCAGGGAAGTGGACAGCACACAGAGGAAGCCAGTATGAGACATCTTGGGATTTCTTGAGCCATCTTGGAGGTCATTTTGGGCTCTCCGAGGCGCTCTTGGAGTCATCTTAATCAGTGCCCCCCCCCAAGAGGCCAACATGTGGCTAAAACCTTAGTGCAAACAATGGTTTGACATTATCGCCGAGGCCTCTGGGAGCACCTTGGGTGCCTCTGGGGGGTCTCTTGGGGCCTCTTGGGGGTCTCTTGGGGGCCTCCTGGGGGCCTCTTGGGGGGCCTCTTGGGGCCATCTTGGGGCCATCCTGCGGCCTCTTGGGGCATCCTGGGGGCCTCTTGCGGCCATCGTGGAGGAAATCGATCAAAGAAGAGGGGAGCTTTAATTAGCCCTGCCCCCTCAGAAGGCCAAAATGGGGCCAAAACCATAGTAAAATCAATGATTTTGGCTTCCTCGCCGAGGCCGTTTTGGACGCTCTGACCGCTCCCCGCCCCTCCTGTCCAGGTCAGTGGGGAGGGGGTAGGGGGAGGGGTAAACCCCTCCCCGAAGGGGAAGAGGGAGGGGTGGAAGAGGAAACGCCCTAAACCACCGACGCCCAGAGGGCTGGTGGGATTACACAATATGAAAATACTCTCCCACTTCCCCTGATGGCGTCCCGAAGATATCCGACCCCCCCCCGCGTAGTGTTTTTTACACACAGGATTCCCAGGAAACGGGTTTTCGCTTGTGTTTTTTTCAAAATGCTGCTCTCGCCGAGGCGCCGGCCTCATTTTCGGGCCCCGCTCGTTCCGAATCGTGCTCCCGCTGCAGCGCTGGCCTCATTTCCGTGCTTCCGCTCGTTCCGAATCGTGCTCCCGCTGCAGCGCTGGCCTCATTTCCGCGCTTCCGCCCGTTTCGACTCGTGCTCCCGCTGCAACGCTGGCGTCATTTCCCGTGCCATGCCACAGCACACGCGCACACACGCACACACACACACACCACCACCACCACACACCACCACCACCACCAGCACCACCACCACCACCACCACCACCAGCACCACCACCACCACCACCACCACCACACCACGCACCCACGCACGCACGCACGCACGCGCACCACCACCCACTAGTCCGCGGATAGAGAAAATCAGCGCCATGGAAAGGGATGGGAGGGAGGGGTAGGACGTCAGATATGACGCGCGCGCACCTAGCTTGTCCTTTGCCCCTCTCCTCATCCCCACCCTCCTCCCAGGGTCTATGTCGATCCTGTCCGACGCGATGTCGATCTCACCAGGCCCGGCGATCCGACGCGGCAATATCCGACGTACATCCCGATTGGACCCGTCATCCTGATTCGACGTTGCTCGATTTTGTCTTGCCACCCCGAAGATACATCAAAATCAGAATTTCTTAAATGTTCCGAGGCCTGCGTGGATCACAAGAGATCCGCGCGGACCTCCGGTCTTCCTAGCTTATGCTCATGTGCGGCATCACGTCGGAGTGGGGGGGCTGAACGGTCTTACACCATCCTTGGGTGCGTGGGTGAACTCGGATTTCATGGCCCAGATGTTGCTTGGTGTTGCTTATTATTGTCGTCGCCCTGCCCCGCGACCCCCCGCGACCTTCCCGCGACCTACGCCGACCCACCCCGCGACCCAACCCGCGACCCACCCCGAGACTCACCCCGCGACCCACCCGCGACCCACTAACGGAAAAGTTGGCGCTTGCGGTGGGTTTCGCTAGAGCTTCGCAGACCGCCGACAACCCCACCGCCCCCTCACTCTCCTCCCCAGCTGCGGGGGCCAAGGTGTATGGTCGGTGGCTGGTGCTTTCTGGCCGTACCGCCTGGGCAACGATTTTATTACAAGACGTTTGTATTGTATGTTCGGCTTTGATTTGCACATCCGAGGTGGACGTCTGGTACTAGTACGTATTCCTGCGTCCCATGTTTCGCTCATGCAAGAAAGTCGGCCCGTCCCTCCCCCCGCTTGTGTGATCTTTCGCGGGAGCCTCAGAGGCTCCCAAATTTTCTTGCGGTTTGGGGAATCTTATCTGGAGTTCGTCGGATTCGGTCAACATTTGGACGAAATCCGATCGAAATCACGTTTATCATATGGCCGCGGAGGTCCACAGAGGCTCACATGAAAGCTCGCCCAACCAGCGGCGGACCACCGCCGCCCCCCGCTTTTTGGATGCGGCTACGTGGCCAAGCCTTGGGCCAAAGTCTGGCGAAGCGCTATCGGACTGTGGTTTCCTCCAGCCGGTGTAAAATCCGTTGGGGGAGGAGCGAGAGAGAGATAGAGAGAGAGAGATGGAGGGAGCCCCGCTGGCGCCCCATCGGCCAGACAGCGACGACGGCGGCCTGTCGTCATCATCATCATCATCATCATCATCATCATCATCATCATCATCATCATCATCATCATCACCATTGTCATCATTGTCATCATTGTCATCATCATCATCATCATCATCATCATCATCATCATCATCATCATTGTCATCATTGTCATCATTGTCATCATTGTCATCATCGCCATCGCCATCGTCATCGTCATCGTCATCCGTTCTCCTCCTCGTTATCGACGGCTCCAGGCATTTTGACTGAAGCAGTGTTTTGTCCCCTTATTTTGCTCCCATCCTTCGCACATGGTTTCTTATTCTCGATTATCACTGCGAATGTGCTTCTACTTATGGAGCTTGCTAATATCATGTGGGCCATGGGTAGGCATGGCCTTTGTCAGCGAATCACATTTGAACGTCTGTTCCTGGAAGTCACGTGTTTACATACATATCTTCTTCTCGAACCTAAAAAGGCATATGCGTCGAACGGTACTCGCTGCACATCGGCAGGCCTCTTTAGACATGCATATGAAACCGGATATGGATATATGTTTGAAGCAGATTCCTTCCTTACGGCCTACAATTCAAGCCCAAGATTTGATAGGTGCGTCTGTTTTGGAAGAAAATGTGATGTGTGAAATTCAGTGCTCTGATTGTATTCGAATTGACGTTAAAAGGTTCTCTTCCGAGGACCTGCATGAAATTTAAGTGGAGTTGGAGGAAGCTGTCACTTCGCATGTTGCTTCACAGATTGCGTCACGCATGAATCACCACAAGTTGCATCAGAACGTTATCTTCTGAGTGGGCAGGGAGAGGACAGGGACCAGTTTTGGCGTCACGGACGAGCTTGCAGAGACTGCCGAATCTGACGTTGAAACGTTGTCTTCCGAGACGTTTCCACATGAATAGGGTGCCGATTGAGATTCTCCCAGTGGCTTGAGGGAGACTCGAGGGTAGGCCGAAATTTTTGCGCATGGCCACGCCGTTCTTTCTCAGGCCGCTGGAGACTTGCAGGGTGTAATTTGGCATGCCGTAGAAGCATGCCAAATTACAAGATTTGTCTTCGAGTGCTTCGTGGAGCTGACGCAAGCGGAACCCATTGTGTAGGTGATGGTGTGATTTTCGCACGGAGGTTGGCTTGCTCGTCGCAATACGATAATATCAGCAATTGTGGTCTTGATGTGGCATGCTTGGCTGAGTTCGTCACGCTGATCGTGAGCCACGTGTTTAGGTAAAACGCGACTTCGCAAGTCCAGAACGCACACAGGACACGTGGCGAATTGCGCTAGTTGCCTTCGCGGACACCGCGGCACGAAGAGTCGTGGCAGAATGCAAGAGGGCGGCGTGTGCCAGTTTGATCGTTTGGGGAGGACTTGCACTCACAGATAGTTTGGGTATGGATTCCTGTGGACATCTCGTAGACTTGTATTCTCGTCGCACGTGCTTCTTGAGGCGTAGTTGTGCGTCCCGGTCGCATTTTGTAGAACAGTCTGCGGACGACAATGTGCGCCGTAGCCTAGTAGTTTAGTCGTGGCGGGGACAAGCAGCAGCGACATAGCCACCACCACAACCAACACCACGATCATCAGCATCATCATCATCACCATCACCATCACCATCATCATCATCAGCAGCAGCATCAGCATCACCATCATCAGCATCATCTTCATCACTCGCCGCCCGCCTCAGGCCGAGGAGCTCCTGCGGAAGAGCCAGCCGACCTTCGACGCCCCGCCAATGTACCACGCCCTCGAGGCGCGGCGTGGTCCACCCGAGCAAAAGGGGCCCCAGCGGAGACCCAGGTTGCGCGATGCGAGGGGCACCCAGGCTTCCAAAATTGAGTCTGAGTAGATGGGGTCGAAGAATCGCGCCGCATCGCCGATGAATCGGTGATGCGGCTCGATGTGGAGCCCGAATGTCCGATGCATCACCGACGTCGCCGATGCACCGCCGATGCATCGGCGATGCGGCGGGATCCTCCGACTCCACTTACTTATTCGGACCCTAATTGGGAGGCCTTCAGCGGAGAAAGGAGAGGGCGGCTCCCAGATATTTCGACGCTGGAGCTCGTCATCGGGCCCCTAGGGCAGGGTCTGGACCTCTTGGCCCACGGAGGAGGACACCCTCCGTCCCGTCCCAGATCATCCCATCAGAGGTCCCAACATGGATGTGTTTTATTGCGGGAAGCGCCCCCCCCGCAGTGACCAGCGCCCCAGTTGCGCCCACCTTTCAGGCAGGAGTTTCGTTTAGAAAAAGAAGGTGTTGACAAGATGAAGCCATAAAATTGCCATAACATTCAACTACCGACCAGCGACAACCTCTCTGTCCCACCGAAGGCCCCAGTGGGACAGATCGGATGGCACCTCCGCCTCATTTCGGCAAGCACCTCGGACTGCCCGTTGCCCGATAGGGGGCCCGACGGAAGGCCCCAGTGTAACGGATCGCATGGCGCCACCGCCCCCGTTCGGCGCGGCGCACCTCTCACACGCTTCGTGGCCCCATAGAGAGTTCCACCGAAAGCTCCAATGGGACAGATCAACAAGGCGCCACCCCCCATTTCGGCACATCCTTCACACGCTTCGTGGCAGGAGGCTCCACCGAAGGCCTCCGTAGCAACGCCCGCATGTTGGGCAAATCCACTTCGGCAGACCCCTTTTCACACGTTCTTCGCATCTCCCTTGCGGCACCCACGGCTGCATATGGTTGGGTGTCATCGCGTTGCATTGCGCCGCTTGCATTGAACGCGTTTGCTTTGCATTGCTGTACATTGCAGTGATGATTGCTGCGTTGATTTGCAGCGCGTTGCAATTGCTTGATGGGCAAGTATAGTGAGTTCTTGACCTGTCGCGTATCCCCACCAGCCCTTCGAGAAACGATGACCAGATGAGTTGTCTGAAGAACGAACGTATGTGTGAGATAGTGCATATGTCACGTGTGTATATGCACCACTCGCTGCCGTTTGATCTCTAGGGGGGCATTTTTTAGCCATTGCGCTGAAACGCATCATAATCACACTGGTAGCGGAGCTATCACACGATCCCCGTATCGTACCACTTGCGCGCATGTCTCATCAGAGAGTGTCACACTACCTTGCTTTACTTCCTGTATTGGCAGTTTCCTCCGCTATGGGACTGAGCCTTGCGCCATGGCGTTTTCTTCTCCTCGCTATCGGCCGAGCACCGACGCGCTGACGCGGTCCGAGACGAAGGGTGGCTCCTACATCTACGACGGCACGGTGAACAAATTTCACGAGTGGGAATTCCGCACAGAGATGCGCATGAGTGCCGCCTTGGCTTAAGTGGATCAAGAGACGGGTGCGCCACAGCAACACGTGATCACCGCAGCTGTCAACAAGGTTATAGAAGGCCGCAGAGGTGACGCATTCGATATTGCTATGGATATCGGCAAGGACGTGCTTCTGATTCCGAATGGGATCGATCAGCTGGTGCTGGCGATTCGTGCTTCACTCTTCCCCATAGGGGCGCAGGAAGCGAAGATCCTGTTCCAGGTGGGGCAAAGACTAGATCGGTCACTGTATCGGCAGCACGGTGAATATATGGTCTCGTACATATCCCGAAGGAAGCGCCGGTGGAAACTTGTCTCCAAGTTATACCTTAAGATCTTGCTGAGCGACGATATGATTGGCTCCCTTTTCTTGGATCATGCAGGCCTCTTGCCTTCGGAGAATATGATGGCGTTGACATCCACAGGACATGTGGCAACCTTCGACAAGATCAAGGACGTCTTGATCCTCCAGCACGGCCGCATACACATCCGCCAAAAAGTTCAAGGGCGAGTCTGGCAAAGGCTCCAGCACTTCGACGCGGACGCAGCCCAGACCCAGCTACCAGAACAGGAGCAAGGGCAACGGCAAGGTGCGCTTCTCCAGGCCACAACACGCCTTCCACACCGCTGATGGAGGATCATACGAGCAGGAGGAGCATTACCCTGAGGAGCTGAGTCCCCACGGTTACTACGCGCCCAGCTATGCGCCAGAGCACGGCTGGGACGATACGGCCTGGGACGATTACGCCGACGAACACACCTACGTCGACGAGGAATCGTATGCTCACTGGGCTCCTGTCCAGGATGGCAGCGAGCTCGACGTCGAGGGGGTCGACGAGATGGTCAAGGCCGGATACACGGAGGAAGAAGCTTCTGACGCGATCCAAGAGGACTTGATCGCCAACCTCGGCGCCAAAGGGAGGAGCAAGGGCGAAGGAAAGAGCGGGTTACCATATCACGCCCTGGTCGCCCAAGGGAGGCGGCAAGGGAGGACCTTCCCTGGAAGGTCGCAGGAAGCGGCTCCAGGAGATCAAGAAACGCACGACATGCAAGACCTGCCACGAAACAGGCCACCGGTCCAGGGACCCTGAATGCAAGGGCAAGCCCAGGACGGCAGCGGCAGCGCACATTGGAGACACTGGCGAGCGCCATGTCCAGATGCGCGAGGGCGATGTCGAACGAGAGTTCGCATCCGTCAGTTCCGTTGCTGCATCATCGTCAATCCCTCACCATGTCATTAGGAGCAAAGAGGAGTCGATGATGATGGATCATGGTCTCTCTCGTTTTTGCTATTCTTTCTCTTCTCGCGCCATGCGCCACAGGGCGCGCGCGCTTGAGGGGGGGAATTGCGACGGATAGCGCAGCCTGCAGCACAACCATGCCGAGGGCCATGTCTGCGTGAGTTGCACGAGAATGACCGAAGCCGCCCCGGTTCGGGGACCTCCAGAGCCCCGGGAGAGGAGTCTTCAGACCTCTGCAGAGGCTGAGGGAGATACCCTTGGGTCCACGGCTGTTCGCTCGACCGAATCCCACTCTACGGCTAGCGTTTCTGATGGGGAGTTTGAGGAGGAGGAATCCGTTTCGGACCCCATCCCTGTTCCTGGTCAGGATACTGCGTTCGCTTCGCAGATAACGTGGATTGGAGTCGCAAGGTGAAGATGCCAAGTGGGGATCCGGTTCTGTTCTTGGGATGGGCCAATACCGACTTCACTCGGAAGGAAGACGGACAGTTTGCGAAAGTTTCGGGGCCAAAAGTTTGCAGTGACAAAGTGTTGCCTTCTTCGAGTTCTTCTTCAGGCCTGAACAGGAAACCCTCAAATTCCCCGTTGCCTAATCCTTGCGCCCGAGGTTGTAAGAATCTCTCGGGGCAGAAACAAGTGAGGAGATTACTGAGGATGATCGCCGCATCACCTCCATAGCTAAAGGTTGCACTAAAGGCTTTCACTAAACGTTGTTGAGGTTTGCGATGATACGGGTGACATTAGTACAGGTGAACTAACTTCTTCGCTCCACGACTGCGCCACAGAGGTCACAGATCACAGTCTTGTCGGTTTTATGGCTCCAGCGCAGAACGTTTCGAGCGGAGTTCCGGTTCTTTCTAAGCTTCGCACGGTCGATGCCTTTCAAGGACGACGACGTTTGGGTTATTCTAGACGAGGGTTGCAATTCCCGCTGCCACGGTAATGTTTGGGCCCTTAACGCAGGGGATAAATTCGAGAAATTAGAGCTCTATCCTACATGGGTTCACATCACAGACATCGTAAGACGCACAGCGGTATAGGGGGACAGGCAGGGAGTGAGATGACAGGTAGGGAGAGTTTTCCGTTTCGCGTCGTTGCTTTTGGGCGCCGTGAGCGGGTGTTTCGAGTCACATCAGTTGAAAGATTCGGATCATGTTCCCCTCGTTGTCTCCTCCTGCACAGGCCCCCCTCAGTCTCGCGGAGGATCTCGCCGGTGGTCGCGCTCTCGTGAGCCAGGAAGGCGAGGTAGAAATGCGTCGCTGTGCTCAGGTATTCTCATCATTCGCCTTGATCAGTTTGGCCCGAAACACGTTGCGGAGCCCTTTCGTCCGTTGCACATTACGCAACCAAGCAGTGACCAGCCGTGCTGCACAGCTCCCGCCAGCCGCGCCGCGCCGCCTGCTGTCGTCGACCACTCCAGTGACGACGGGATCACGCGCGCGCCTGCGCTCGTTGATTACTCCAGCGATGACGAGGGCGCACGGGTCGCTGCCATGGCTGCTGGCGCTGGCGCCCACACCAGGGCTCGAAGTTTGCCGTGATCACGCTGGGCTTGGAGAACTTCGAGAATAACCCGAGCTGTTCGGGGTCGACGATACTGAAGGAGTACATCCGGCGTCATCGCCGCTCCAGTCATGAGATGACTACCAGGGGACGCGACGGCAATGCCATCATAGATGCGCTCGTTGCTGCAGGTGAGAATATGGCGAACTATGATCGGTATGCGTTGGTGGACACCAGGGCTCTGAACGACCCGACTCACGCACGCCATATCGGTCATCGCCCGAATATCTTACGCAATCCTGTTGAGAATGAGCATTTTGCCGCCATCACTGAGTATGTGGGGGGGAGGTGATTTCTGGCGAAGAACACGCCTTCGCAGTCTGTGTGCATTGTTGCCATCTGTCGTTATGGTCGGCATCGCTCTGCTGCTGTCAGTTAGGGTGTTAAGCATTTTTGGAAGCAGTACGACATTGAATACAGTTCTGCACACCTGAGTCGACATGAGTGGCCCAGACGTACTTGCAGCGGAGAATGCGACGGCTGCTGCCACTTATCCGATCGGGCCCGTGAGATGGCGAATTCTGAGGTTGACAAGATGGTTTCGCTCTTTACTGAGTCCTTCGAGAAGTTCAGTGCACCGCCGCCTACAGTTCCTGAGACGTCTGCCAAGCGCAGACCCCGTGACGGGACTGAGCTGGCCAGGAGGGAGGAGAAGAGATCTCGCGCTTCATCGAGAGTGGTTAACGGAGTAGATGATGATGACGTGGCCACTGTCATCCGTGAACACATCAACACGATTTGGCGTGAACGTCTCGGCGCTGACTATACTGAGGCGGATTTCAAGACCATGATGAGGCGACATGTCGGGCGCGAGCTGCAATTCTATTTGAGGATCTGCCACGAGGACAAGAGGCCGCCTGCAGATTATGCGATTTGCACGTATGCTCGTGTGTATGCAGAAACTGGTGCATTGCCTAAATCTGTTGGTGGTAGTATTCCTGTTGCTGCTGCTTCGCCACCGCCCGTCGCCGCATCACCTTCTGCCGCTGCATCACCCCCTTCACATCAGGCACGCGATTCGCAGGACGACGACGACGGCGCGCCGAGGAAAAAGGCTCGCATGGGCAGCGCCAGCATGTTGACGGGTCTGCCACCGGGCGAACCTGCACCTCCGGGCACGATCGTTCGCCCTCCTGGGATGCCTTCTACGCTGCCGCCACCAAAGCACAAGCCCTCTGTCCTCACGCCGAGGCCGGACGGACCGCCGCCTGCACGCATTCACAGAGCTCCTCTGCCGCCTCCGCCACCAGAGCCGCCGCGCAGGGTAGAGCCGCCACCGCCACCACCACCGCCTCCAGCGAGTACAGTTGCCGCCAGCAGCGACGACGAATCGAGCCAGACTCGCGCGTCTCGCTCAGCATCCCCGACCTCTCCAGTCGAGCGGGATCTGGCCACGGTGGGTGGCGAGCGGGCCGGCGATCCAGCCGTGGACTTCGAGCGGACTGCAGTTGGCGCAGCTCAGCTAGATTCGCTTTTCGAGCACGACAAGAAGAGGAACTTCATCACGCACGTTGATCCCTGATCGTTCCCATCAGAGGGGTCGAAGGGCCGCGCGGGAGAGCAGGACATTGGGAAATTGGTCGTGCGAGTTGCAAAATTGATCCGCTCAACACTCTGATCAAGCTCCCGCCAGCATGGTCTTCCTGGAAGAAGAGCCAAGGACACCCAGTCCTGGAAGCGCATAGAAGATCGTGTTGTCATGAGTTCTTCTGCGGATGCTGAGGAGTTCGATCGAGTAGAAATCGTCGTGCAGCCTCCGAGGATCCGCGTTGACGGAACATCGTATTTGTGCGCGCCACTGCAGCTGGACCAGCATGAGATGACGACCATCAATGCTCAAAGTCGCGCCAAATATGGTTCTGGATTGTGTAACATCAGCATGCAAGATGCGTTGTTATCTGCGCGTTGCCGAGCTGCCCGCACCAGCCATGTCTGCTACCGACAAGGAGATCGTCGAGAAGGTGATCAGGAACACCGATCCGCTTCGCGGACGAGCGGGGACTAGCCTGGCCGGGATGCACCTCCACGTCATTTGCATCACGTTCGCCCGCCCAGTCTCGCGCGACGCGGCGGCGCGCCCAGATTGGGGGCCTGCGGTGGCACAAGACATCGTCGAGCGCAATATTGATCTCTTCGTCGCCTACACATCATCATCATCAAATCATCATGTGATCAGTGCTTGTTTCTCCGCTTGGGCTCAAGGTAATGGGCCTGTAACTGTTACGCTTGGCCATGGGCCTGGTTGCTCAAGCTTCGAGGTCATTAGCGCGCTGAACTCGCACCTCGAGTCAGACGCGGACATCACGAGTCAGAAATGCCTCGAGCCATTGAGAGAGCCAGGTCAAAAGTTCGACTGGATATACTTGCACTTACAGCTTTCCCCGCTGAAGCCGCAGAGGAGAGAGTTCAAGACGATATGGACGCGATCATCGTTGATGACGACGTCGCTACAGTCTCTAATGAACGCCTGCGAGATGAGGAACAAGGTATCCTGGAACGGATCAACCTACCTGGCGATCCGAAACACGAAGGAAAGAGAAGGAAAGCGTGATTGCAGATCCCGCTCCGCACAAGGATTGCCATTAGACGACTGCACAGACAGGTTGGTCATGTGCCTAATCGTGTTCTCGCACAGTTGTTGAGAATCTCCATGATGTCATCGGACTACATTGAAGCCGCCAAGAATTATCGATGCGAATCTTGCGAACATCACAAACCGGCAGCTCAGACTCACAAGGTTGCGGTAGCTCAGACTCACAAGGTTGTTTTACCCCAGAAGCTCTGCTTTAACCATGAAGTCAGCATCGACTGTCTAGAGGTGAAGGACAACAGCGGAGAACGCTACACCTTCTTGAAGATAGTGTGCCAGTGCACAACATTTCAGCGTGTGATCTTTGTCAAACAGGGAGGTGGTACGCCATCATCGAGAGCATGCCTCACTGCACTTCAGCAACACTGGTGCGCATGGGCAGGTAAACCCAAAGAATGGCGTTGGACCGTGGACTGCGCAACAGAGGAGTGTTTCTGGAATGGGTTAAGAGTCAAGGGATCGACCTCCGCGACGCCGGAGTCGAGTCTCCCGAGCGGATAGGCCGCGCCGAGAGACATGGTGGATTTGGGAAGAACATCTTCAAGAAGGTGGTGCACGACAAGAATGTTTCCGGGTTCGATGAATCATCTCTACTGCATCAGAAGTTGACAACACGAAGAATGCGATGTCACGAGTCGGCGGACTGCGCCTGCCCAATGGGCATTCGGAAAGATGCCCCGTGTCCCAGGGAGTCAATTCGACGACGAGGAAGCTTTCGACATAGGAGTGCTTGCGAACATTGCAGGGGACGGAGCCGACGAGTTTTCTCGCCGGGCTGCGATCCAGGCGCATGCCAGAAAAGCATTCGCAGAGCACGACGTCGGGAGTGGGACGGCAAGGGCCGCCTTCCGAAAGGCAACGCCACTAGCTGGAGAATATCAGGTCGCTGATGTAGCATGCTTTCGCAGGAGGCCGAGCGACGGCGAGGTCACCGCTAAGTGGGGCACTTGTTCTCGCATCGTTGGATTCGGCGGCAAGAACGCATGGGTTATCACAGAGGGCGCACCTGTCTGCGTGGCTGTCGACAGGCTTCGACCGCGCACAGCGGTGGAAGCGTTGGCTTGCCAATATCTTTCTAAGCACCATGACGGCGGCGTTGAGGGGCATGCACCTCCAAACGGGCAACAGCAGTCATTCGTGGACGAGCGACGCGAGCTGCCAGAACCACGGGCGCAAGAGCGCCCCCTGGAAGAACATCCTATGGCGACGGAAGAGCTGCCAGGGATCCCAGATGACCCCGAGTTCATAGAGGGAGAAGTTCGCCAAATGGAAGATGAACTGTCAGATGGAATGATCGCTCCTGCGCCGCCCGCGTCGAGGTCGTCACAGGTGACTCGAACGCCTCTTCAGAGGTCGCTACTAGACGACGCCCCGCACGGCATACAGAGTCGCAACGAAGTGATGCGCGGAAGAGTCGAGAATGCCGACGGTAGCACGGAAGGGGTTTCCGATTCTGTCTCGGAGCCAGCTCCCGAACCAGCGAACCCACTTCTTGAGGCCATGCGCAGGGCCGGAACATCAGGGCCTGGCATGGATGTTCTAGCTCGTAGAGAAGCTTCATTCGCTGTTAAGCCACATTAATCGCTTGTCGGATTCTCCAATGAACGCACCGTTCATAAGCCGCAATCTAAGAAGAAGCTAAAGAGTGCAAAGAATATGGTATACCATCGGGAATCTGAGTACGTGAACAGCGGTTTACGGTTGGCAAGACAAGACGAATGCCGAAAATGGCGGATGCGCAACGCCGCCGTGCATATTGACTCCGTGGAACTGCAAAATCTCCTCGACGAAGGATACCGCATGGTACCTACGCAATGGACTGAGATTGACAAGCTTGAACATCTCCGTAGACCGGGTGGACCTCCGGTTGCACCGCAGTACAAGGGCAAATTCGCCGCACGGGGAGATTTGGAAGAGTCGTCGGGCATCCGCGCGGATTCATCAACATGCGAATTCGAAGGGCTAAGGTTGATAGTACCATGGGCTGCCAGCGCGAAGAAGACGCTCAAGTGCGCCGACATTACATCTGCGCACTTCCAGGGGCAGGAACTCGACCGCCTCACGCTGCTCAAGCCGCCCTCCGACGGACTCGAAGGAGCACCGGACGGCGGAGCACTGATCGCGCGCACGCCAGTCTATGGCACGCGCGACGCAGGACGAGGTTTGTGGAAGAAAATGCACAAAAGGTTTGAAGCTCATGGTCTCAGGGAGAATCATACCATACCTGCTTTGTTCAGCATTCACAATGACAAGAACGAAATCACGTGTAGCTACACGCGTGGATGACATACTGTGGGCTGCAGATGATGAAAGTCAGAGAGTCATCGATTCGGTATTAGCAGAGTTTGATACTCGCGAGATCAAGTCGGATAATTTCCGTTATCGCGGTTTAGAAGATGTTCAAGATGGATATTTCGCGGCGAGTATCACGACCAGGGGCAATATTGAGAAGACCGATGCTGCATCCGATCCTAAAGACAGCCCCGTCACGAGAACGCGCAATGAGGGCGAGACAGCACAGCTTAGATCGGTCGCAGGTGCTTCGCCATGGGTCACACGTCAGTGCAAGCCTGAGCTACTGTATCGCGCGAGCAGACTGCAGACTGCAGTGCGTCACGCTAAGATATTTCATATCAAAGAAGCCAACCGTGCATTAGAAGAAGCAACTCGGTCCGCTGACTGCGGGTTACTACTCTAAGGTGGAGCTGTTAAGTGGAATCAAGATATGATAGTACGTACTGTCACTGACGCCAGCTGGGCAGGAGAAGCAGACATAGCCAAGGGTAGAATCGAGCCTTTTCAGGCCACAGAGGGCTAGGTTCAATAGACTCGCAGGGCCTGGATTCATCGAGGGGAACAGTGATCAGATTTACCCTATATGTATGTCTAGTAGAGTTACCAAACGAGCACGTACATCTACACTACAAGGAGAGACCCTGGCTTGTTCATGGGGTGTTGAATCTGGTGCACGCATTCGCGCCGCCATCGCAGATGCGCGGGGGATGCTTGGCGCAGGAAAGAAGCTGCCAACCAACTGGGAAGACAAATCAGCCATGTCTATGAGACACTTATAGATGACGGATTGCAAAAGCTTGGAAGAACATCTCATAGCGCCAACTACGGGTAATACAGAAGACGAGCGCTTGAGTATCGACTTGAGTAGTTTAAGACAGGATAGTTGGACTAATGGAACGGAAGACGTAGAGGTTTTACATCCACGCACATTTTGTGATGAGATCCGATGGATCGGTACACGTTTTATGGCTGTTGATTGTCTGACAAAGAATATGTCGACAGATTTCCTTGCTAAAATATTACGTACAAGTTCGTATGACGTAACTCCAAACCCTCAATCTACCTTCTTTATATATATATATAGAAAAAGTCAAGAAGCAACTGGGGAGGGCCAGGATGAATGCTATCCCATCGGGGAAGTGAGTGGCTGAGTCCTGGCTGCCTTTGACTTGAGTAAGCCCAGCATGGGAATACTCCTTTCACTGCCCCTAGAGGCTGACTGAGACCAGCGGTACTGCGCGGTCTGCCGGCTAGCTCGTGATAAAGTTTCACGGATGTGAGATAGTGCACGTGTCACGTGCGTGTATGCACCATTCGCTGCCGTTTGACCTCTAGGGTTTATTTGCCATTGCGCTAAAACGCATCATAATCACAGTAGGTAAGCAGATCGTGAAGCAGCGAGGCCAACAATGGTGAAACGTCTTCGTACCCTCTTGGGTTTTTTGGGGGTTCTCTCGGGACCCTCTTGGGGACAACGAGGAGGAGGAGGAGGCGGACGAGGAGGACGATTGGGCAAGAACGAGGATGATGAGGACGAGGAGGACGAGGAGGAAGACGAGAAGGAGAGGGGGAAAGAGGACAACGAGGAGAACGAGGAGGAGGAGGATGTTGACGACGAAAACTAAAACAAGGACGATATCGAGGACAACTAAGAGGAATTGAGGAGGAGGAGGAGGAGGACCAGCGTAAACCCATGATTCATAAAAGATGTGGCAATACACCCTCCCGCCAAGCTCCATCTTCACAGCCCCTTTACAAGGGTACACTTTTTCTGAAGGAAGTGCCCCGTTTGAAAACAACCGTTTGAAATCTTGAAGTGTGCCAGGACACCATTCCTGGGAACTCAACGCCGCTGTTACTGTTGCGTCAGGATGATTTTGGAAACGTGCCAGAACACTTGTTCTAGAACTTCAACACTACGAATCAACATAAGTGTTGCGCCCTGACAGTCCGACATCGTACGACAATACAGTTTCCGGGACGTTAACCATGAGAACATTTGGAATTGTTGCAAACTGTTACAACGGATGTTCGCGGCGCTAAAGCGAGAGCCACATTTTGAAAAAGGAGACACTTCTCCATCCGTCACATTGTTGCAAAGTTTCATAACAGCGGCGCTAAGACGAGAGCAACATGCTGAAACGACCCGCCCGCCAGCTTCGAAATTCTGGCAATAGATGAAGACGAATGCGCGCGGCGCTAAGGCGAGAGCCACATGTTCAAAACGACATGTATCCAATCCGCGAAGTTCCTGCAGTGTTTGAGATGGATGTGCGCGGCGCTAACGCGACAGCCACATATTGAAAACCACACGCCTTCCCTCGGCGAAGCTGTTGCACATACAAAGTTTCAGGACCACACATGGTAAGGAAGTCTCAGGCGAAACGCCTGGCCCGCCCTAACGGCTGGCCTCGGGGTGCGACAGGGAGGAGCCATTCGTAAGGAAAAGCCATGGAGGGCAACGAGAATGAGAACGCTCTTGGTGCCTTGTTCAGGCTCTTTTGGTGGGTTTTGGGGTCTTTGTGGTGTTTTGTTGGAGGGTCTTGGGGCCCTCTTGGGCTCTCGTGGGGCCCTCTTGAGAGCACATGAGGGCCTCTGGGAGCCAGCTAGGAGGCCATCGATCAAAAGGGGGGCCCCATATAGTCGCATATGTTAGCCCCTCTCCCTGGGGCCGTCAGCATCGCCTCTTGGGCCCAGTGAGGGCTCACGTTGGCCACTGTGAGGCCTTAAGAACCGCATCAGAAGTGACAAATGCGAGAAGACAACAAATCATTGAATTTCCATAGTGGTTTGCTGTGTTTAGGAATTGGGCCTTGGGTAGCTTTGGGGCTCGGGTAGCGCATGGGGCCGTCTTGTGGTCCTCTTGGAGCCCCTCGGAGAGATGTCAGCAGCCAGATTGAAGTATCTTTGGTTATCTTGAGCCATCTTGGGGGTCATCTTGGAGCATCGGGGGCCCTGGTGGAGCCATCTTAGGCGACAACGGACCCCCTGACACATCGCTTGCCCCCCCTCAGAAACCAAATCAGGAATGGGGGGAGGGTATCCTCTGTAAGGTTTGTTTGTTTTGGGGGGGACAGGGTACTCATCGAAGGGAAGAGGAGTTCTGGACAAAGGAAGTAGATTATCGTCAGACCACCTACGCCCAGAGGGTTGGTGGGATTTAGAGCGGGCTGCTGCAATGCAACGCATACATTGCATTGCGATTCGATTGTAAGGCATTGTACTACAAAGCAACTCAGTCCACATCAAGAAACGAAATACAGCAGTGCACCGTGATGCAGCGCGCTGTTTGCGGTGTACGGAAGTGTGGTATCTGTAGTTTCACCATTAGCATCCACACGCACAACAGTGGGAGTCAATCAGCTTCATCACAAAGCAGTAGCAAGTGGCAGTGTGCTTCACTGTTTTGCTCGACGTAAGCTGATTATAATATTACGCCTGCCGTTCATATGGCAAGCAATTGCTAGCCTTCATCTTGCTTTCATCCAACATGTTCATCCTAATTGGGATGGCCGTCCTGATCGGATTAGGGACCGCGGCGAATGCAAAATATTTGAAGCTGTTCCAGGAGGCGCGATAGGTTGCATGTAGTAGGTTGCGTTAAGCATCTGTAAATGACAGTTTGTTTGCAGGACGCGCCGAAGATGACTTCCAGCACTGGCTCGAAGTCACCGCTTGATTCGTGCTTCGATTGCCTGCTGCAGGGGCAACGAAAGGTGTTGGAGGAATGGAAAGCGGGCAGAGACTGCAGTAGTCACGGCAGCAAGCGCAGAAGGTTGATCAGGCAGAGAAGTGGCCCATGTCAGGGAAGTTCGGGGGAAACGTGCACATGTTGACTTGATCGGGCCGCACACGTTTGTTGCCAGAGAATTGGGGCTACACAGTGACACTGTTTCCAACAAGAAACATCGGATGAGCACGTGAGCAGACACTTGGAGTGCACGTGTCAGGTGTGTCCTTCTTGTCCTTCCACGTTTTGTGGGCCCCTGGGAGGCACGGCGGAGTGCAGGGCAACGCGGATCAGTTTGAGACCTTGCAGTTCCCTTGGGGACTGCGAATTGCGCAATTGTCGCCAGTCTCGTGGGCTCCTGGGAGGCACGGCGGAATGCAGGGCAACGCGGATCAGTTTGAGACCTCGCGGTCCCGTCGAGCGCAGTTGTCGCCTTTATCTTGGGTTCTTGTGAGGCACGGCGGAGTGCAGGGCAATGCTGATCAGTTTGAGAGCCCTCGTCGCTCCGTGGGGATCTGCGATCTGCACAATTGTCGCCACTCTCGTAGGGCCCCTGGTAGGCACAGCGGAATGCAGGGCAACGCGGATCATTTTGAGACCTCGCGGCTCCTTCGGGAGTTGCGAATTGCGCAATTGTAGTCATGTTCGTGCGTTCTTGTGAGGAACGGCGGAGTGCAAGGCCACACAGATCCGTGCGGTTTCGTCGGGGGTTGCGAACTGCGCAATTGTCACCATTTTCGTGGGTTCCTGGAAGGCACGCCGGAATGCAGGGCAACGCGAGCCATTTGTCGTGGGCTTTTGTGGGGCACGGCGGGGCGCAGGCGCGTGCTTACATCCCCCCAATGAGCGCTCGGCGCTGTTGCATCACAGAGCGCAGAGCGCTGGAGCGTCACGCAGCGCATGGCGTTGTCCTCAGTGGTAAACTTTCCCCCTCCTTGTGTGCTTGTCGCCCTCAAAAGCAGCAGGGGTGAACCGAGCAGATGCAGCGCATGGCGCTGCTACTCTCATCCGTATGTCTGCAAATTCCGTTCCCATCCTCTTTGTACTCTTCCCCCCTCTTCTTCATCCTCCATGCCTGTCCCCCGTTTTGTGTTCCTTGTCGTGCTTGTCGTCGCCGTCCGTTTTAATATCTGAGTTGCGTAAGTGCACGGCGCGCGTGGCCCGCCATTGTCCGCCGAAACATGTCAAACTGTCGCATATCTCGCAATGTGCTGTTGGTCAGTGGGGCGTTCATCTAAAAAGTCGCTTCGCGTGGAGAAGGGGTTGGGCACGTCCCGGCATTTTCAAATGAGTGTTTGACGGCACGGCGGGGCCCGTTCATGTTGAATGGTGGTGTATTTGGTTTTGGTGTCGTGGTCGGAAGCCATTTTGTAGCCACACTGGCCCCAAAGCATCCCACGGATGCGCCCGAGATGCCAAATTGTATATAACTATGTGTTGTTATGTGATGTTCGGTTCGAGCATGAAGGACGGCGCCGAGTAGGACCGCCCCTCTTGAGTCGGAGAAGTTGTTTATCGGGTCTTTCTGACGACGTTATTGGAGCGTTTTTGGGGACGTCTTGAGACCATTTTGGGGTTTCGGGGGCCCCTCGGAAGCGAAATGGCGAGAGGGCAAGCATCGTTGATGTTCCCAGTGTGTTTATGGATTTTGGCCTCTTGGGGGGCATCCTGGGAAGGCTCCGTGCGCACTTGGAGCCGTCTTGTGGGGGGTCTTGGGGCATCGTGGAGGCATCGCGGAGGCAATCTCAGACTGGTTTAGGCTCTTCTGGGCGTTCTTAGGCTATATTAGGCAATTTTGCTCGGGATCTTGAGTGATTCGGACGCCATGAATTCGTAGCATACCCGCAGGCCCTTTTGTTCGAGCTGCGTTGGAGGGAAAAGAGCCCAAAGATACGCTTTCCCCGCGCATCCGCGTGACTTCCGCCATGGTAGCGCGGAGCGTGGTTCTGCGGTGAACTACGCGGAACAGATCCACGGGAAGATTGAGGACGTGCGTTGCCCATGGCAGCGGCGCCCAGAGAGCAGTTGGTGGATTGCAGAGGCGACATCCAGCTGCCAGAGTTCAGTGGTAGAGATGAGGACTGGCCCAGCTGGCCCATCAAGGCCCACGCGTTCTTCGCGCTGATGGGCTGGGATGACCTCATCGATAACGTTGAGGCCCAGCCAGCGCTCGCGGTGGACAACGTCGGCATGGGCGAGCGCGCTGCAGCGACGAGCAGGCTGCTGCATGCCATGCTGATCACCAAGACCCAGCGCAAGGCGCCGGCGATGGTGACGCTCGCGGGCAGGCACGAGGGCTTCGTAGCCTGGCGAGCGATCAAGAACGAGCACGAGCCTGGGGCGAGGTTCGCGGCCATGCTCAGCGGCCTGCTCAACCCCAGGCGCGGCGACCAGAAGCCGTTCGCTGACCAGCTCGTTGACTGGGACAACGACGTGGCGAGGTACGTCATGCAGGGCAGGCGGGAAAGGACTTCGGCGATGAGTTTCGCATCGCCACGCTGCTCGCCCACAGCCCCGAGCCGCACAAGACAGTGCTACGCAATGCTCCGACGGCCGCCAAGGTCTCGCATATGGCGCTGAGGGCCCGCCTGAGAAAGTGGATGGCGTCGGGACAGGTCTTCGCAGCTAGCGGCACGGTGGATTAAGGCGCGGCGCCGATGGAGATTGGAGCGATCTCGGGCCATGCCCTGCCGCGACAGCCTCGGCCCAAGCGCAAGGGCGACAAGTCGGGAGGCGGCGAGGGCGACAAGATGAGCGACAAGGGCGACAAGGGCGGAAATGGCAGCAAGAAGGCAGTCAAGAATGACAAGCTCCAGGGCAGCCACCCCGCCAAGTCCGAGGGAACCTGCAACTGGCGCCAGAAGCAGGGGCACAAGGAGAAGGCCTGCTGGCACAAGGCGGCCGGCAAGCCACGGGCGCCGTCGGCGGCGCCCCCGCAGGCGGCCGCAGCCCAGCAGACCCCCGCGGGCGCTGACGGCCAAAGGACCGCGAGCGCGGCGGCTGCAGGATCCGACGGCGACGAGGTCGGCTGGGTCTTTGGAGCCGGGAGCTCGGTCGGAGGCCGCCGCAAGGAGGAGCGCAGAGGGCTCGTCCTCGCAGACAGCGGCAGCGACGAGCATCTCTGCGGCCAGGCGTTCGGAGCACAGCATCCAACGGTTCAGGGGGGCCCCGCTGCGCCCATGCTTACTACGGTGAGCGGCCAGCGGCTTGGCACCGAGGGGCCCCGCAGGATCCCGACGGTCGTCGGTGGCGAGAAGGGTCGCCAGCCCCACGCTTGGGGAACCTCAGAGTGAGCCACGACCTCGCCCCTCAGGACGCGGCGCTCAGCCTCGGGAAGCCGGCGCGCGAGCAGTTCAGGTTTGTGCTCGAGGAGAGCGACCCGCACGCCGTGAATCTCATGACGGGCGAGCGGGCGGACATGAAACTAGTCGGCAATTCGCTCTACCTCGCCGCGCAGATCCACGACACGATGGACGGGGCCAAGCTCGCAGCCTGCCCCGCCAGGGTCGCCGCAGCTGGCGCCACAGGAACTCCGCGGGGGACGGTGCGAGGAGAGGATCCCCCGCCGCGCCCGGAAGCACGAGGGTCGCGTGACCCAGCGCCCCCAGAGGCAGGAGCCGCGGCACCGCAGGCGCAGGCGGCGGCGGCGCCGCCACAGGCACAGGAGGCGGCGGCGCCCACGCAGGGCCAGGAGGCACCTGCGGCGGCACAGCCGCCGGGGCGGTCATACCTCGAGGGGCCCGGGCCGAGCTCGAGGATCGACGCCACGCAGCAGCGCTTCAAGGAGATCTGCGCCCCGTACTACGGGACCAAGTCTCAGCGCTGGGCACGGCTCGTCGAGTACGAGGGCAGACGCAAGGCGAGGGCGGCGACGGATGATTTCCGCGAGCTGAGGCGCGAGGAGATGAGGCGCCAGGCGGAGTCGGGACAGGCGGTGGAACCGACCACGTTCCCCGACGTCCGCGAGCCGACGCCAGAGGAGAGACAGCGCCACAAGGAAAACCAGCACTGCCCACCGAGGCGCTGGCGTGAGCACTGTCAGATGGGACGCGGGCGCGACAGGCCCCACGAGTTGCTGGACGCGGAGGTGGAAAGCCCCCCCGCGATCGGGCTCGACCTGGCATTCTCCCAGGGCGAGGCAGCCGACGCCGTGGAGGCGAGCCCCACCACCGAGACAGGACGAGGAAGTGGCGCTGGTGGTCGCGGACGCAGACACATGCGCCATGCGCAGTGTCCCGAAGCCTGGCCGACGTGCTGATCCCTACACGGTGGCAGCCACGGTGGCGTTCATCAAGAACCTTTTCCATCAGAAGGTCATCCTAAGGCCAGACCACGAGGACGCCATGATGGACCTGGCCAACATGGTCGAGGCGGAGCTGCCCAACCGTGTGGTCGCGAGGCCTGCGCCTACGTTCAGCTAACAGTCGAACCCCTCTGAGAGTGCCAATGGCATCATCCAGGCGCAGTTCCGCACGAGCAGGGGCGCGCTGGAGGCACGACTGGGGGCCAGGGTCCGACCGGGCACGGCCATGCACAAGTGGTTGCAACGCCACGCGGGCTGGGCATGCACCAACCTGAGGATCAAGGCGAGCGGTCGCACGGCACACGAGGACGTCTACGGCCACGCCTATATCAGGGAGATGGCCTCACCGGGGGAGTCCGCCCTGGCGCGCCTACCCAGGGGCAAGAACCGCAGGGCGAGAGGCAAGGTGCACCACAAGGGTGACATGGGCTTTGCGAGGGCAGTCTGGCTCGGGAAGAGCTACGACACCGACGGGCACATATGCGCCCTCGAGGCGGGCGAGCGCGTCACGACGAGGATCGTCAAGAGGCTGCCCGAAGAGCGGAGATTCAACCGCACCGCCGTGGCGGCGATCACGCACATGCCGCGGCAGCGCCGAGGGCAAGGCACTGTCCCGCGCGGGATCGAGCCTATCGCACCGCCCCCTGCCGCTGCGGACGCCGACCTGGCGGCGCAAGAGGCAGCTGAGAGCCAGCCAGACCCGAACGTTACTGCCCAGGCCACTGAGGCCGCCCATGGCGGCGGGCCAGCAACCCAGGCGGGCGCGCCCACGGCGGGGCGGGCGGCGCCGAGGCGCCTGCTGGGGACAGGCGCGCGGAGCCAGCCACGCAGCCGTCGACTGGAGGGAGCGCCGGGGATGACACCCCCACAACGCCGAGAGCCGGAGCACCCGCAAGCGCACCCCCGCAGACACCCCCGATAGGTCGATCGCAGAAGCGACCCGCGGAGGAGGGTGACAACCGAGGCACTCTTGCGAGGTCCCGATTGAGCGGAGTAGTGGCAGAGCATTGCGATGACGTTCGCCCTGACTTCCTGCAGATCCTCAGGGACACGGATGTCCCTGATCCCCATGATGCGTCGGACTCGCGGTTGATCGAGGCTTCCACCAAACGGGCCCTTGACGGCCTGAAACAGCACAGGGTGGGCAAGCTCGTCAAGCGGAGCGAGGCCGCTGGCAAGAGGATCAGCGCCCGCTGGGACCATGTCTACAAGCGGGACGCGAACCCCGGATGCAGGATCGCTAAGTCAAGGTACGTCGCGCGAGAGTTCACGTGGCAGGAGTACCGCGACGACCTCTTCACGCCAGGGAGCAGCATGGCTGACAGCCGAGTGGTGGACTATGTGACACTGAAGCACGAATGGCCCATCTTCACTGTAGACACGGAGGACGCGCACTACCACGTCCCCGAGGAGGAGGACGCGCGGGTCGAGTGCCCACCTGAGACCCTGGAAGAGTGCCGCGCGAAGGGCGACACTGAGGACTACGTTTGGCAGCTCGCGAAGCAGTTGCCAGGACGGCGCGCTAGCGGGAAGCACTGGGTCGAGTTCGCCGCGGAGCAGCTCATGGCCAGAGGCTTCGAACGGTCACCGACCGCGCCCCAGTTCTTCTTGCACGCCGAGCTCCCATGTCTGGTGGAGCTGCACATGGACGACATGCACGGCACGGCGCCTGGAGTCGCAGGGTCCGACTTCGCGCTGGACCTGGGCCGTGACATCCAGGTGAAGTGGCCAGGCCCACAGGGCGACGGTGCCGACTCCAAGTTCCCCTAGAGGCGGCGCGCGCGAGAGGCCAACGCTCCTTACATTCAGCCCAACGAGAAGTATCTCACGAAGGCGCTGGAGGCGCTAGGACTTGAGGAGGGCAACCCGCGCGCCACCCCAGGGGTGGAGGCACATGGGACAGGCAGGGACGACGCGCCCGACCTCGGCCCAGACGAGGCTAAGCTGTTCAGGAGCGCGACCATGTGCCTGCTGTTCTACCTGCATGACCGTGAAGATGCTCAGTTCGACATCAACTACTTGACCTTGTGCATCTCATCGCCCCGCGAGGCGGACATGCGAGCCCTCGAGAGGCCGGCAAGGCACCCGAAGGGCACGAGGGACCTGGGCGCGAGGATGGCCAAGCCTACCACGCCGCGGGACATCGTTGACCTGGTCGCGTGGACCAACTCCGACTGGGCAGGCGACACGAAGGAGCGGAAGAGTCAGACCAGCGTGCACATCATTGCGCGCGGGTGTCCAATGCTCGGGGTCAGTTGTCGCCAGGACGCGCAGTCCCTCAGCAGTTGCGAAGCCGACTGGCACGCTGGAGCTCGAGGCTTCAGCGAGGGACTTGGTCTACAGCGTGCGCATGAGCTGGCGATGCGACAGCTCGAGTGCGAGAGCGCCGGCGAGGCGTCAGGGCACGGGGCGGATCAGGCACCTTGCCACGAAGACGCTCTGGATCCAGCACTTGGCGGCTAAGAAGATCATCATCATCGAGCCTGTTGCTGGCAACGACAACCTGGCGGATCTCGGCGCAAAGTCGTCGCCGAGGACACGCCTCGAGTGGCCCCGCGAGAGCTGCGGATTGAAGGAGGCGCCCATGCCAGGGACCTCTCGGGTAGCAGGAGTCGGGGCCATGCCGACCGACATCCAGGCCCAGTCAACCCCGCTGAAGGCGTTGCTTGCAGTGGCCGCGTCACTCCCCACAGCGGCGAAGGGAAGCTCGACCGAGCTGTGCGAGGCACAGCAGGAGGTGGACGGGAGCGCGTTGACTCCAGTGGCCATGCCAGGAGTCACGTCCGAGGGCTACTACGCGAGCCTGACTGTGCTGATGGCAGGCGTGAGCCCAGGGCTCCTGCTTGCATTGCTAGGGCTGGCCTTGACTTGCTGGTTTTGCCCGTGCATGAGGCCGAGTTGGTGCCACACGGGTGCCCCGCCGCGCGTTGCCGACGGCAGGAGGCCACAGCATGTTCCGATCGAGGGGCCGAGGGAGCCAGCAGTGAAGCTCAAGACTAGGAAGGGCGACCGCAGAAGGACGGTCGCCACCCAGAGCCAGGTCAAGCACACCTGGTGGACGACCAGCACCCGTTTCCTGCCTTTGGGACCGAAAGAACAGGGGGTGTGGTCCGAGTAGGGCCTTGAGCCGAGTATTGTTTGGATGCGCCATGGGCGCGAGTCTAGACCTCCGCGACTACGCGTCGAGGCACTGCGGGTTTTAACTTTCACTTTCTAGGACCTTGGAGGGAGTGGTGACCCGAGGGGTATCCGAGGAGGACGGGCTCACCACCCGCCCCCGCTCGGCCAGGCGGTGTGCTCGGGATTTTGAGTGATTCGGACGCCATCAAGTCGTAGCATACCCGCAGGCCCTTTTGTTCGAGCTGCGCTGGAGGAAAAAAAAAAAAAAAAAAAAAAAAAAAAAAAAAAAAAAACCCAAGATACGCTTTCCCCACGCATCCGCGTAACTTCCGCCACATTTGGGGGTTATTTTAAGCTCTTTGAGGCCATTCGGGGGCCATCTTGGACGGTCTAACTGGTCGCGGGGCGCCCCGCTCGGACCCAGGGGCGGGGGGGGGGGGAAGGGGCAAATACCTCCCCGAAAGCGAAGACGGGAGTTGGGAGAGGAGGTGCTTTCTAAACCACCTCCGCCCCGCAGCGCTCTGTGGGACAGGGGAGACGGGAGCGGAAGAAGAAGGAGGAGGAGGAGGAGGAGGAAGGGCAGAAGAGAAGAAGGGTGGCAGCGCTCCCAGCGTCCAAGGGGAGAGGGGGAGGCGTTCCCAGCGGCCGGCATGTGCTCTCAGTGCGCTCGAGGCACGCGTGTTTGAATTGCGGGCGCTCGACGTGGTGGCAAAGCTTGCGGCCGAGCGTCAAGCAACCAACAGGAAGAGAAAGAGAACAGGAGGAGGAGAATGATGGAGGGGGGAGGCAGGGGAGGAGAAGGGGGCCCTCCAGGCCCATGAGCCTGGCCGCCTCATCGTCCGCGTCGAGCGATTCCTGGGCGGGCAGCGGCGGATCCTCGGGGGCCCCTTTTTCAGGGAATTTCTCAAGAGCCTGAGGAGCCATGAGCGGGACCAAGGGAGGAGGGGCGGGGTGATTCCACTTCCACCTCTCAGGGTCGGACTTGCGGTTTGTCCCTTTGGTGCCAGCAACGCTTCTTCAAAGGCGTCATTGTCGGACCAGGGCGCATAGAATTGTCTGATAGCAGCATCGTCATCAGCATTATCATCAGCATCATCATCAGAGTCCTCGTCCTGCACTGTCGGAGGGTAGTCAACATCATAGTTGTGGCACGCTGCTTGCACTCCGTCAAACATGGCCTGCGCGATGGCTCTGCACATTGAGTCAGGGTAGGTATGTTTGGTGCTGGTCTTGAAGGTCCCGTCCTCATGCTTTCCTGGCAACACAGAGTGTGCTCCATTTTCGTGGTTGCAGGAGCGCTTGTTGGTGGTCTTCAAGAGGCCATACACAATTGGGAGTCTGAGGGCGAGTATTCGAGTCGCTATTTTGCCGTGGGAACTAGGATCGCCAACTTGATGCATACACTGGTCGAAGGTGATCGTACTGACAGTAGGGCTCTGAGGGGCATCCACAGGAAACTAGACGGCGCCTGCGGTCTCCACAGTGCTGGTGGTGGATGCTCCATCCACCGACATGTGCCAGCACGAACGTGCTCGGCTAAAAGTTGTGTTATAGTGTAAATCAAGAGGTTGCCCACTCGAAGTTGCTCACGATGCCGGCTGGTGCACCACGGAACTCCCCACATGTGTTGGTGCGTTCGCAATGGGGGAGCGTCGTTCCAGCGAGTTGTCCCCCCCCCCCAGTAGCCCAAACCCAGTGGCACCGTAAGTAGTTGGACTACTATTTGATCGTTTCCGCCCGTGTCAGATCCCCTCGTATGTGATCGATGGTAATATCAATCGATAACACGGTTATCGTAAGCTCCGTTGCGGTTTGCATGTCGGCCAAGTGCCATTGGATATCACTTTGGCGCCTCCGCCCGCAGAAAAGTTTTAATATGATAATTTCGCCTCTCTGAATGCGATACGGCACAAGGATCGTCGAAGTACCGTCGTTGCAGTTAGCCCGAAAGATGTAGTACTTACCGTCTGCTGTAATTAGGCTGTTGCGGGTCCCGTGGGGCATCTGTGGTGGGGGCTCGCCAGGCCTGCATCAGAATGGGGAGGGCATCCTCGGGGAACTCGTGGTGGGTCTCTCTGAGCACCTCCCGGGCCTCCTGCTCGCTGAAGTGGCAGACGACCCAGGCAGTCTCCCATATCGTTCCTCCCACCTCCGCCGACGCTGGACATGCCGATCTCCAGCGTCCGAGTCCTGCCTTCCTACGTTCCTGGCAGGGAGGAGGAGAAGGAAAGAGGGAGGAGGCCGTCCCCCCGGCCGCGCCCGCCCCGCGACTGCCGCCCGCGGGCGCGGCCGCACCCCGCCGCGGCCAGGTCGCGGAACCGCCGGGGCCGCAACGGCGGCGGCTGCGGCGGAGGCGCGGACGCAGGCCGACACGCCGTCTGGTCGCTTCGAGGGGGGCGGGGGCGCCATCCCTCCCCTTTCTCTCCTCCTCCTCCTCCTCTATCCCCCTTCTCTCCTCCTCCTCCTCCTCCCTCCTCCTCCTCCTCCTCCTCCTCCTCCTCCTCCTCCTCTCCTCCTCCTCCTCCCTCCTCCTCTCCTCCTCCTCCTCCCCTCCTACTCCTACTCATCCACCTCCACCTCCACCTCCACCTCCTCCTCCTCCTCCTCCTCCTCCTCCTCATCATCATCATCATCATCATCATCTTCATCATCATCATCATCATCATCATCATCATCATCATCATCATCATCATCATCATCATCCCCTCTCTTCATCCTTCAATCTCCAGACTTGTGCGTGTGCTTCCCCGTCAGCAAGGCACTTTGTGTCGTAAGCTTGCTCTTGCAGCCATTTAGATCTAATTTAGTTTTGTTTCGTCTTGCGTTGCTGTGCTCTTCCTATTCCACCATCCCTCCTCTTCCCTGCTTCGCGGGCGGTCTGTCGGCCAAATCCTGGGGGTCGGGGGGCCGAACGCCCACCGCTCGGCGGGAGGGGGACTGGGACGCCGTCCTTCCCCCTCTCATGGGCAACGTGGGGGGGGGATTGGTTCAGGGGGGGCGCATCGAGGCGCAATCGCCTACTCATCGCCGGTGTGGGGCCTGATAGAGATGGGGCCTGATAGCCCAAACCGCCCAACGCGTGCAGATTCGCTATCGGCGGCATTCCGCCGATCTACCGGCGCTGTGTCGCCGATTCAAGGTCAATGTTTCCCCCCCCCCCCCGGTTTTGTCCCCCCGTGACCTTCCACTTCATTATTCCTCCTCCTCCCTCTCCTCCTCCTCCTCCTCCTCCTCCTCCTCCTCCTCCTCCTCCTCCTCCTTCTCCTCATCCTCATCCTCATCCTCCCTCTCCTCCTCCACCATCCTTCTTCCTTGCCTTGCATGTGATTTCGCACCCAGTCACCGGGCGTCCCTTGAAAATCATTGGCCGTTCAGAAGAGGGGGGCATTCGGAACTGCACCCCCGAGGGTCCAGTCGGACGCCCCTCTATCGGGGACCGGGGTCGCCATGCCCCCCCTCGTTGCTCATACCTCCTCCCCGTCGTACCACCAGGCGTGTCGGTGGGTCGGGCGTGGCGTTTCGCCCGAGACCCTTTTTTGGGGGGGCTCGGGGTACGCGAGGGAAGGAGGAAGGATTCCGTTCGTTTCCCCGCCGCTTATGGAACCGCCTCGTTACCATGTGTGCATGGGCGTTTCTAGACAAGAGCGCGCATCCTCTCGCAATCCCTCCTCTTGCCCAGCGCCGTGTCGCCCCCTCGCTGAGCGGACAGGCAGAGGTAAATAGAGATGTGTAGCGCCTGTTATACGCCAGATTCGTTCGCAGCGTCGCAGCAGCAGCAGGAGGGCTGGAGCAGGTGGCGGAGGTAATTGATCAGGATCAACAGCGGGAGGAGCGAAGGCTGTGGGTAAAGCGCCACAGCCGATCTCTCGCAACCTGCAGCGCCGCTTACGATCCAATTCTGTGCGACTCGATTCGCGGGCTGGGTTCGCGATTGTGATTCAACTCGATCTGGATCGATTCAGCGTCATCGGCCAGAGCCAGCCAGAGCCAGACGCGGGGATCCGATTTCGATTCAATCGGGGCGATTCGTTGGCGATCCGATCCGTTCCCGATCCGATCCGATTTCGCGGTTCGGTTTCGCTCAGGCCTTCATTGCCCCCGTTCATGCGTCCCCCTCCTCAGTCTTCCATCGTTGCTGCCCCTCATGCTCGACGGTTGGGGCACCCTTGGCTTCCGCAAGGCCTGGCGGCGGCGCCGGCGGGTCCAAGGGCGGCAGGAGGGGGGGAGGCACCGCGGCCTGAGGCTGCACCAATTGACTGCCTCCGAGCTGGCTGCTGTGGACCCTCTCCTTCGGCGGGGGGGCTGCCGCAGGTGCGTGGACGTTGAGCTCCAGGAGCCTGGCTGCCGCGCGCAGGCTGTCTCCGCCGCCTGGGCGGTCCCTTCCTTGAGCTGCTGCCCTCGGCGCTGCACGTGTCCGAGGTAGACGTTGCGGCCCATCGCGCCGCCAGCCGCGTCAGCCAAATGCTGGGCATAGCGACAGCGATGTCCCAACATGACGTGCGTCTCCTCGTCGAAGCCCGCGGCCACATTCTGGATGGCGCCCGCGTCGTCGGAGCCGTTGGCGCGGGCCTCCAGGTAGATCCCCAGCCCCCCCCAGCGTCTTCGTCGCTGGGGGCCCCAGATTCTGAAGATGCCTTCGCTGGGCTCCGGGATTGGCTCGAGCGGCGCGGGGAGCGCTCGGCTGACGCAGAGCGGGGCCCCCCACTGTCGGGGCGCCCCTGGGGTGGCTTGGGGGAGCTGCTGCGGTCGCAGCGCATCCAGTGGCGTTCCAGGCTCTGACTGATGGCTTCCAGCTCCGAGTCGGGAGCAGAGCGCACGTCCGCCACCGTCCCCTCGGGATGCCACTGGACAAGCTTACTGTCCAGGGCTTGGAGCTGCTCCCGCTGGCGCTGCGTGATGGGGCGAGCTTTCCCACCGACCGGCACTCCCTGCCAGGGTGCGAGCTTCCCAGATATGGCGCGGCACTGCGGCAGCTGTCACTGGGATGCCGAGCCCCTGGCTGCCGAGAGGTGGGCGCTGCAGGAGCTCTCCCAAGTAGCTCTTTGGCAGGCTCCCCGCGCCGCTGAATTTCGGAGATGGCAAGAGCCCATCGGAGGTGATGCTGAAGTACACGTCCTTGCAGCGTGGGACTTCGAGGTCGAAGTCTGGCCCGATCGCCCCCCTGATTTCCCAGGGAAAGATGACCGGCTGGGAGTCGCTGGGAGTCCTCAGGCCAGCGGACGCGGGCCTTCACCACGACGCGCTCCTTACCCGCCATGGCCACGAACTTTGTCTCGAGGCTCCGGTTGTGCAGCGGGACTGGCGGGGGTTCGAAGCGCACCGTGTTCAGTCCCGTGGGCGGGGCTGGCGACCCTCGCCGATGGGAGTGTCCTTGGGCCACCACCCGGGGCGCCAGCTGCGCCGGGGGCGACTGAGCGCCCTGGGCTGCGGCTGCCGCGGTTCCGGCGTCGGAGCCCTGCAAGGAAATTCTGCGGGCTGTGTAGGAGGGGGCGGAGCCGCTGTCGCGCGGCCTGCCTCGCCTCCAAGATGGACGAGACAAAGAGGTGCTCCTGCGGCGGTCTCAACGGCCTCCTCGTAGCAGGTCAATTAGGACCACCTGTCCTTAAGCCGCGTCGCCCGGTACACCTGGTCGCGATGAGTGCGGAGGCAGGCCCACGTCGACAATGGCCTTGGACACGAGGGCGGCGAACTCCTGACTGTGAATGTCCCAGTCCTTGATCTTGCAGCCGTTCGAGCGGTCAAGATGGACTGACTCTCGGGCTCCGCCCGCTTGCTCGAGCCGCCATCGCAAAGCACGGGAATTGGCCCCGTTCACCGCAACGTAGTTGATCCAGAGGCCAGACCGGTCGGTGCGATTCACGGCCTGCCGGTCGACGCGGAAGCGGGCGACGTGCCCGTCGATCCGAACGGGGGCGTCGTTGGGCTCCGACCTGTGCCACGCCTATTGATCTTCTTGGCGAAGTACTCGGCGATGGTCGTCGCGCCCGCGCTGGGCCCCGCCCGAGACTCTGCGGCGGCCTGGGGTGCCGCCGGCGGCAGAAGCTTGTCAACCTTTGCTTCGCTTGGCGAGTGCTTAGGGCACCTGAAGATGCTGCAGATAAGGCTGAGCACCCAGACGCACCAGCTGCACTGGGCGAAGAGCGCGCGCAGGCCGTGCGTGACGCCAGCCCGAACGCCCGCGAAGCACAGCGTGAGCTCGAGCCCCGCGACGAGGGCCAGGCTGCGCCGCAGGAGCACACGCCCCCGCAGTCAGTGATGTAGCGCAGCCAGCATCCGTCCCTGGAGAGCCATGCTGTTTCCCTCTGGGTTAAGAAGGCGCCCCTGAGATTCTTGACCGCTTCGAAGGCCCAGCCCCCGACCCCCCCCCCGCTCTCCAGGACCAGGTCTCGTCGCCCAGGGGCTCACAACTCGGGGACCCAAGCTCCCCAGCCCCCGATCCAGGAGACTTCTGGGTCTGCGGGATGGGGGGGGGATTGATTGGCATCCCTCTCCCCGCGGGGGGGAGGAGGAAGAGGAGGAGGAGGAGGAGGAGGAGGAGGAGGAGGAGGAAGCACCGGGGAACGCAACAGCCTCGCCGCTCATTTTTACTTAACGCAGAGAGCAGGCAGCGGGAAATTGCAGCGGCAAGGGCAACGGGGCGGGAAGCTGCAGAGGCAAGGGCTGTGGAGGCTGGGCAGGCCCCAGGGGCCGACCAGCGGCGCGCCGCTGAGGAACCCAGTCGCCAGTCAGGCGAGGAGGTGGGTGGCCAGAAACGCTGCGCGGCGGGCGGTCGCCGCTGCCACACACCGGGCGGCCCTTCATTTCTGGGCAGCGGCGGCGGCCAGCAGGGGTTGCGCGCCCTCGGCTTGGCAGCCAGGCGCCCCTCGGCACGACATCGCCCGCCTGGCGCCCGTTCCCGCACACCCCGGCCTCCAGAGTCCCCAGACTCGGACCATTTGAGGCCGACCCCCAGCTTGACCCAGAAAAGCTTGAGCCCCAAACAGGGTAGAGAGAGAGAGAGAGACAAAAAAAGGAAAGAGCAGAGCGGAGCAAGGGCAGAAGCAGAGAGAGGGCAGAAGCAGAGAGAGAGAAAGGGAGCTTGCACATCCCTTGGGGGCCGAGAAAGCCGAAGCCGAGGGTTCACAGCAAACAGCGAATTGCAGCGGCCGCCGCCCCACCGCGCGGGAGCAGCGGGGGGGCAGCGGGACGAGGAGGAGGAGGAGGAGGAGGAGGAGGAGGAGGAGGAGCTTCCTCCGAAGAGGAGGAAGAGACGGTGGAGGAGGAGGAAGAGGCATTTCCTCGACACCACATGGGGTGCGCTGGGGGTGGTTTCCCTATCCGTTGCGGCGTCGCAAAGCGTGGCAGGCGTGGCCCTTCCTCGACACAGGGGGTGCGCATGGGGTGCGGTCGCTATCCGTGTCGGGCCCGAAAAGCGTGGCAGGCGTGGCACATTCTCGGCGCCACAGGGGGTGCGCTGGTGTGGCAGGCGCTGCACTTCCTCGACGCCGCAGGGGGTGCTTTGGGGGTGCGGTCGCTATCTGTTTCGGGCTCGCAAAGTGTGGCTGGCGCGGCGCTTCTCCTCTTCACCTCTCCTCTTGGGTGGCGTCATCACATGCTTCATTCCAGCTATCATCACTCCAGCCATAATATAAGTATGTGGGGTTCCTCGGTAGCGTAATTTAGTGCTCTAGTTGTCGCGGACATCTCACACGCCGCCAGGCCCCGGTGGCCACTCGCCCCAAAGGTGGGCGGGTGCCGGGGCGTCGGTGAGGAGGAGGAGGAGGAGGAGGAAGAGGAGGAAGAGGAGGAGGAGGAGGAGGAGGAGGAGGAGGAGGCACCGGGGAACGCAACAGCCTCGCCGCTCATTTTTACTTAACGCAGAGAGGAGGCAGCGGGAAATTGCAGCGGCAAGGGCCACGGGGCGGGAAGCTGCAGAGGCAAGGGCTGCGCGATGAGACAGGAGGAGGCAGCGAGGGGCCGCCAGGCGGGCGGGCCGCCCCTCGCACCATACGCTGCCGGGGGCTCGGCGGCGTGCTGACGTCGTCGGGCGTTGCGCAGCTGGGGGCGGTGAGCAGAGGGTGAAGAAAAGTGCGTTTTTCGGGCTCCATCGGGGCTCTAATGGGGCACGCTGGGGCACAAAGTGCCCGAAGCGTGTGCGTTTCTTCGCCCTCCTGTTTATCGCAGCACCACCCCATTCAGCAACGGCCAAGGTGGTGAGGGCGGGGGACCTGCTCGGGTGCAGCTGGGGCCATCGACGTGGAGGAAGGCGAGCGGGGCTGCTACGTTAGGGGCGGGGGTTGGCTTGGGGGGAGGGGGCGGGGCGCAGTTGTCTTGGGGGGTGGTGGGTGGGGGGGGGGGTGCTTTTCGTCGGCTCTCGGCGGTTTACCAGCCTCGGGATGCCTTCCAGGGGCTGCGCCTCGTCGAGAGCGTTCCAGGGGTGCCCGGATCGTCCCGAACGGCCGCCGGTGAGCCGAGCTATGACCCGAAGATTTGGGGGCAACGCTAGGGGGGATAGGCTCAGGGGGGATTGCATCGATCCCCGATCGCTCACGGATCGCCAACGGGGGCCCGATAGCCCACCCCGCCCAAGAACTTGCGGCTTTGCCATCGGGGGCACATCGCCGATCTATCGGCGATGCATCGCCGAATCCAGCTCAATCTTTCCCCTTGTGAGCTGGTCCACCTATCGTTTCCCTTAGGCGGAGGAGGAAGGGGAGACTGATGAGGAGGAGGTGGAGGAGGAGGAGGAGGAGGACCAGAGTAAAGCCAGGATGCACCAACAACGCTGCAATATACATCCCCGCCTCAAGTATTCACAAGACCGTGCAAGCCCTTCTCACTACGGGAAGCGACTCCCCCGAAAGACGAGCGGCCTGCGCATGCGCGTACCATTCCTGCGGGAGCCCCTGTTCGAAACGGAACTTGCCTGCGCCCTCCTAGCGATCCCTGGGTTGCGCAAGGGTTCGAGCAGCAGGTTCAATGGAGTGTCCAGCGAGGGCCCCGTTGTGGAGAGGAGCCGCCCCCCATCCTCGCAGACGTGTTGGGCATCCTGTAGGAGGGAGTCTCAAGCGAGGGCCCCACTGTGGAAAGGAGCAGGTATGTGCGCACACACACAGAAGATAGGAGCCGTCCTCCGTCCTCGGAACAGCTGCAAACGAATGAGACGGATGTGCGCAGTTTGAGAAACGAATTGGCCTCCATATTTCCGGCTGTTGCAAGTTTTTGTTTTACAAAAAAAAACAAAACAAAACAAAAAAACGAACGCGCGCGGCGCTGAGGCGAGAGTCCCACCTTGAAAGCCATGGGTTCTCGAGTATTGCAGCTCTTGCATGTGATTAAGGCGAGTGCGCGCGACGCTGCGAAGGCGAGAGGCACATATTTGAGAAGAAAAAAAAAAAAAAACAAAAAAAAAAAAAAAAAGCCCCAACATTCCTTACTATAACAGTTGCATGCTTCAAAACGAATGTGCGCGAGCGCTACGGCGACAGCCACATGTTGAAGACGACCTGCCATCCACCTGCATAGTTGATTGTAAAAATGTTCAAGCTTTAGGAATGCCGATTGTAAGGAAGTCTCAAGCACCAGGTGCCAGCTTGAGGAGACAGACGAGGACGAGGTTGGGTAGGAGGTGGAGTTGGAGGAGGAGGAGGAGGAGGAGGAGGCGGAGGAGGAGGAGGAGCCAGAGGAAACCCCCCTTTGTGGCTGTCGCGGAGCGCAGCGTGCGCGCTGCCAGCAGGCCAATTCGCCGCGGACGCGGCCCAGCAGCGCGTGCAGGCCGTGCCGAGGCCGCTGCAGTCCTCGGCGTACCAGGCCGCCCTGCTTCCGACAGGGGGGGAGGAAGAGAAGAGCGGGGGAGCAGCAGCGGCGGGGAGGTTGGAGGACCTCTCAGGGCTCATTTCGACTCCTCCGACTCGTTTCGATTCGATCTCGATCGATTTCGATTCCGCTTCTGCTCGACTTCGGATTCCGATCTGGATTTCGGTTTTCCCATGGAGGCGTTATTAGCTTTCCGATTTCCACCGATCGGGCTTCTCCCGATTTGCCGCTTCGATTCTGGGCGCTCCCGCCTCTCACCGTGGAGAGAGGCCAGCCAGGCTGTCGGCAAACCTGGGGGGCCGGGCCCCGATTCGGGTGGTCGGGCCCCTCCAGCTGCAGCGGCTGGAGGGGAAGTTCTGTGGCGCTCTGGTTCCTGGGCCTCGTTTTCGAGGAGGACGCAGGAGTAATGGACTGTGGAGGAGCAGCAGCGGCACCCAGAGGAGGGCGCAAGAGCAGGTGTCAAGGCGGACGGTCTGAGCAGATGATCGGGCCCCGCGCACCCCCACCCTCCCTCCCGTAAGCACAGGAGCCAACGCCGGAATCGGCCAGGCACTCGAAGCAAGTGGCCAGCGCCAGGGCGAAGGCACCGCTACGATTTCGGAAGCTTGGCACGAGCTGGGGCGACGGCAGCACAACCTGTTGGAAGCGCGGCCATCCCAGACCCGAGCAATCAGCTCTCGAGCCAGGACAAAGGCCGACGCTGAGGCGGGAAGACCTCTCCGAGCTGAGACGGTGGCCAGGGCGAGAGTCGCGAGGAATGGGGGGGCCAGTCCGGATACCACCCATCGCGTAGTGAGTGGCCGACGTGGCGGCGAGAGCACCATTACTCCAGACGCTGGCATGTTGTCTATGTGTGTTGTGTACACGTCCTTCTGCCACTTGTGTTCCTGTTGTCAACAAAACAGCTTGCGCTGATCTCAGGTTTGTCTTCGATCGACTGGCAGTTGCCCGCCGCAAATCCCCCCACCGCGCCAGCGCAGCAGAGTAGCAACGCAGCAGCACAGCAGCAAGGAGGACGAGTTTAGTACCCACTCCATGCCAATGGCCTGTCTGAATTGCCGCAGGTCTTAAGCACCTCTTCCAAGTCCACAGCGCTGTTCCTTCCCAGCGACCACCTTTTCCTTCCACAGGCCTCGCATAAGTTGTTGTGTAGCCTCTGCCAGCGTATGGTTATAAGCAGGACATGCTAGATGCTTCTAAGTCTCCTTGCCCAGCGGATGCCGCGGGCAGCGGAGTGGCGGTGGCAGACCAACCTGCCGACGACGATATTTTCAGGGCGGTGGAGGGCGAGGCTCGGGTGGGGGGAATGGTGCTGCACGAAGCGCACGTACTCAAGTTTTGGGCGGGCGCACAGCATCGGTGTATCCGAGGAATGTATTGGGACAATGCGGGCCACCCAGCAAGAAAGGCAAGGCGAATCCTGCCCGAATCGAAAGGAGAGTTGTCCCAGCTATGGCGGACTCTCGGCGGTGGTGCTAGAAACCCAGCTGTCCAGGGCCAGAAGATGTCACGCTGTGAATCATTCGACTCCTGGAGTTTTGTGGAAGGTCGAGGACTGTCTGCCTCGAGCCCCAGCCTGCGTGCAGGATGGCGCTCCTGAGGAGCACCACCTGCCTTCTGGTTCCTGTGCGTCGGCCCCTCCCCCCGAAGCTGGAGAGAGGCCGCGACAGCTCCAGCCAACGGTGCTGGAGGCAGAATCTGGCGATTCTGACTAAGTGCGCACAGCCGAACCTCACTCATAGGGAACTGGCTGAGTGCAGTGCTGTTGGGTTGGCGTGAGTCCAGTGGCGTCATCTCATCACGAGGCCTTGTTGAACAAATAACATCTTGGGAACGTCTGGACAGATGTGGGGGCCGTCTTGGAGCACTCTTGTGCCGAAACGGGTGGGGGCATGTGTGAGGTGTAGGGATGGAGGAGCAGGCGAGCCAGAGAGAAAGAGAGAGAGAGAGGGAGAGAGTGATCATGAGAGATGCTAGAGGCGGCGGGCGAGGAGGGAGGGAAGCAGGGAAGGGAGAGGAAGGGAAAGGGGTCGACGCAGGAGGAGGGGATGAGGAGGGAAGGAGGAGAGTGAGGAGCACGAGGAGCAGAATGAGTGGAGGATATGAGGGAGGGAGAAGGAGGAGGAGGAGGTGAGGAGGAAGGAGGGAAGAAGGAGGAGGGAGGAGGCAGGAGGAAGGATGGAGAAGAAGGAGGAGGGAGAGGAAGCAGGAGGAGGAAGCAGGAGGAGGGAGGAAGGAGGTAGGTAGGAGGATGATGACGAGCAAAGAGGGAGGAGAAAGAGGGGGGCCCAGACTGCGAGCGAGCCTGCGCAGGCGCCGGCGCCGCAGCTCCCGCAGTACCTCTGCCAGGCCTCGGGGGGGGGGGCTGGGGGCCGCTGGGATCAGTTTCGCCTCCTCCCTCCTCCCCCTCCTCCTCCTCGTCCTCCTCTCCTCCTCCTCCTCCTCCCCCTCCTCCTCCTCCTCCTCCTCCTCCTCCTCCTCCTCCTCCTCCTCCTCCTCCTCCTCCTCCTCCTCCTCCTCCTCCTCCGTCTCCTCCCCCCCCTCCTCCTCCTCCTCCTCCTCCTCCTCCTCCTCCTCCTCTCTCCTCCTCCTCCTCCTCCTCCTCCTCCTCCTCCTCCTCCTCCTCCTCCTCCTCCTCCTCCTCCTCCTCCGTCTCCTCCCCCTGTGTTCCCTCGGGACGAGGCTGGGTCTCTCGGGGCTCGTGCGCGGGAGCGCCGTCAGCAGGTTGCGCCGCCCCCCAGAGACCCTGAGCGCCCACTCGTTGGAGCTCTGTTGTCTGCACGCTGAGTGTGGTGGTACTTTCGCAGCCCTTGCCGAGCTCCTCCCCCTGGGGGTGTTCTCCCCGCCGAGCTCGGCTCCTCGTGGTGCCCCGCCGTATCCCCGGCCCCTTCTGCAGGCCTGCAGGGCTGGCGAGAGTTGCCTCGCACGCGCTCCGGGGACCAGGCGGGGCCTTCGGAGTGCCTCACAGGCTCCCTCATCGCCACGGCCGGTTCTGTGACAGGCAGGACCTGCCCGCGGTCTTTGGGGCCCCCCTCGCCACCCTGGTTACCTCGTACCGCGTCCAGGTTGGGAGGGCAGGTTTGGTGGCTCGGGCTGACTGCCGTGGTCTGGAGTCAACCTGGCGTCTCTGCTTTGCAGCGTGATCCATCCGAATTTGTTTCAGTCGGTTTCTCTTCCTGCTCCTATTGAGGCTTCCACCGTCGCGCCCTGAATGAGGAGGGCGAGGAGGGGGACGGAAGAATGACGGAGGATTGGAAGGACATGGAGGAGAAGGAGCACCAGTGCATGCCCAAGACGCATCAGCCGTGTTGCATACAACCGCCCTCCAAGCCCCTTCTTCACAGGTCCCTGCCACATTCCTGAAGAAAAAGTTGAACGTGGCCACGGGTTTCAGGGAACGCTTCGGGGTTGCTTCGGAGTCTTCATGGGACTGCATGGCCACGGCGCCCCCACCCCCTCTTCCCCTCCGCCGGCCGCTGTTGCATCGAAGCCCCTGGTGCGGCAACGGCCCCGTCAAGAGCCAACTTTGGACGGGGGCGAAGGGGATGCTGAGTCAATCCGTCAAGTGTTTCTTCGCGAGGGTCGTACAAGACGTCATGTCCACTGGCAGGAAGTGGCCACTTAGAAGATGACTGTCTGAGAATATTCAACCGTGCTCGAACGCCATTCCTGGGACTTAGACGCTGCGGATCAACGTGACTGTTGCGTCTTGACGACCCATTCCAGAACACCCTTCCGGACTTCAACACTGCGAATCAACGCGACTACTGCGTCCCGACGCTCCCAAACTGTGCCACACCACCCTTCCTGGGACATGGGCCATACGAATCCTTCAAACATTCAGGCGGATGTGCGCGGCGCAGAGGCGAGCGCCACATGTTCATTATCCCAGTGCGACCTTACCTAGGAGTTGGAGCGTTTAGGAAAGCAACATCTACATCTACACCGACAGCTATGGTATACTATGCTAGGGTACGCTCGGCTGCGCTGTGTTATGCTAGGCTATGCTATGCTATGCTATGCTATGCTGCGCTATGTTATGCTATGCTATGCTGCGCTATGCTATGCTATGATATGATAGGCTATGATATGATATGATATGATATGCTGCGCCATGCTATGCTGTGCTATGTTATGATGTGCCATGCTATGCGATGCTGCGCTGTGCTATGCTAAGCAATGCTATGCTATGATATGTTATGTTATGTTGCGCTATGCTATGATATGCTGAGCTATGCTATGTTATGCTATGCTATGCTATGCTATGCTTGGCTATGATGTGCTGTGCTAATGCTGCTCCAAGCTAAGGTAAGCTAAGATAAGCTAAGATAAGCTAAGATAAGCTAAGCTAGGCTAGGCAAAGCTAAGATGAGATGAGCTAAGCTAAGCTTAGCTAAGCTAAGCTAAGCTGGGTGAACCCAGGGGGCGCAACTGGGGGAACCGCGGGGCGGATGCCGGGGGAGCCGCCCGGGGCGATTTCCATTGCCCGGCCCTTTAAGCACAGAGAATAAGAACCCTTCTAGGCAGAGCCTAGGTAGGGAAAAAGGACCCGCCCTAGATTCTTTAAACAACTCAACTTCTGAAACGAATGTGCGCGGCGCTAGGCGAGAGCCACATGTTGGAAACGACCGCCCTCCACCCATGAAGCTGCTGGAAATGTTTAAGACGAATGCGCGCGGCGCTAAGGCGAGAGTAATGTTTTGAAAAGAGCCCGCCCTCTATCCGTGAAGCTGTTGCAAGTGTTTGATAAGGCGAGAGCAACATTTTGAAAAAGAACCGCCCGTTGTCCGAAGCTGTTGCAAACGTTTGAGACGAATGTGCGTGGCGCGAAGGCGAGAGCTACATGGTGAAAACAGCCCGTGAAGTTGCTACAAACGTTAAGACGAATGTGCGCGGCGTTGAGGCGAGAGCCACGTTTGCAAAATTCAAGCATGATGAAAATGTATGGCGAGGAATTATCAGGCGAAACGCCCGGCCCGCCCTACCGACACGTCAAGGGGCCCGACAAGGAGGGAATATCTTAGGAGGAAAAGAGATGGAAGAGAAGGAGGAAGAGGAGGAGGAGGAGGAAAATGGAGAAGGGAGAAGGGAGGAAGAGAAGGAGGAGGAGGAGGAGGAGGAGGAGGAGGGAGTAGGGAGGAGGCAGAATGGAGGAGGGAGGAGGAGGAGGAGGAGGAGGAGGAGGAGGAGGAGGAGGAGGAGGAGGAGGAGGAGGAGGAGGAGGAGGGGGAGGAGGAGGGGGAGGAGAGGGAAGAAGAGGGCATCGGGAGGAGAAGGGGGCGGAGAAGGAGGAGGAGGAGGAGGGCATCGGGAGGGGAAGGGGGGGAGGAGCATGAGGATGCGGAGGGCATGAGGAGGAGGAGGAGGAGGAAGAGGAAGAACAAGAAGAGGCCGCGTTCGCGCATCGGCGCCGCCAGAATGAGGAAGAGACGCTTGATCGCCATGAAGCAAGCGGGTCCCAGGAGAAGCGGGTCCTGGAGGTGTTTGGCCGTTTCTGGGCATTGAAGGCCCTGCTTGTGACTTGGGACCATGACAAAAACTATGCAGGACGATGAGCAGGTCTTGGGGGAATTCCCTGGGGTCCAGGACATATTTCCTTCAGGACCCATGTCCCTCATGCACGCGTATACGTCGGGGGTCAGCGCTAACAGGGGCCAGCCATCCCCTCTGGCTGGCGTAGGTTCGGGAGCCATGCGGAACTGCCCCCCCCCTACTTCCCTCTGCTGACCCAAGTTTGGGAGCTCCTACTGCGACCAGCTTGGGTTCGCGACATGGCCTGGGTTGACCCAGGCTAGCGCTGACACAGGGAGAGGAGGAGGGGGGCGTTGTTAGCCCTTGTCGCCATGACCGAAGGACAGTGACAGAGGGTGAGGGGGTGGCGACACAGATCTGTACCCTTGGCATCGCCTGGACGTGTGCATTTTTTCTTGGCGAGTCCGGCGCCAGAAAATCTGGCCCACCTTGGAGCATCCTGGACCATCTTCTTTAGGAAAGAGCACGCGCAAAAGCAAACACTACACGGGGAGTGGACGTCCGAGCGATGGCAAGGTGCCTCTCCGCTCGAAGAAGGGGAGGAGATGGAACGAGGACGGCCAGATAGGGAGGGGCCGAAGAAGAAAGCCTTGACGCTTCACGTATCCCCTCCGGCCCATCCCGCAACTCTGCCCAGGCGAGTCGCATAGGGGAGTCTGCTGGCAGCCTGTTCGATACGGGCCCACCCGCGGGTCTTTCGGTATGGGAGCATGTTAGCAGCTTACACGCCAGTCTTTGAAAGTAGGTGTTTTCGGATGCCCTAAACCCTAATCTATTTTGGGCGCCTTCCTACTTCAAGAGTCGAGCGGTTGTCCCTCTTCCCTCCTCTTCAGGGGGCGGGCGGAGGTGCAATCTGCTTCCAACGCCCTCCTACTTCATGGCTCGATCTGCTTCTTCCGACCGACGGGAGCTTGGGGTGAGAACGGTCGGGGAGAGGGGAGAGTCCAAGAAGAAGCTTCTGCACGAGCACTGTAGTCCAGAGGTCCGCGCGGATCTCTTGGGTCGGCGCTTGGCCCCTCCCCCCCTCCCATGGTGGTCTGCGCCCCTCCGGCGGCGCGTGTCGCGCGCCGCCGGCGGGGGGCCCAGTGCCGACCCGGGAGAGCCGCGCGGACCCGCGAGGGCTTGCGCTTATGCAGGTTCCCCGTCTCCAGAGGGACGTTGGGAGCCGAGTGGGGAGCTGAACGAGAACAAGAGAGAGAGAGGGAAAAAAGAGAGAGAGAGAGAGATGGTGAAAGAAACAAAAAGGCGAACGATGCCGAGTCAGAGAACTATATATATATATATAGAAATAGCAAGAGACAGCGAGAGAGAGAGAGAGAAAGAAAGAAAGAAAGAGGAACAAAAGAAAGAGAGAGAGACAGACAGACAGACAGACAGACAGACAGACAGACAGACAGACAGACAGACAGACAGACAGACAGACAGACAGTGCGAGAAAGAGAGAGAGAGAGATAGAGAGAAAAAAAAAATGAAATTAAGAAATTACCAGAGAAAGAACCAGAGAGGGAGAACCAAGAGGAAGAGAGAGGGTGGCATAGCATAACAAAAAGGTAGGATGGAAGGAGAACAGGAGGAGAGTGGTGGATACGGAGATGGAGGCTGGCAGGGAGGAGGAGGAGGAGGAGGCGAAAGAAGAAGAAGAAGAAGAAGAAGAAGTAGAAGAGGAGGAAGAGGAGGAGGAGCAGGGGGGGAAGTAACGAGGGAGGAGAGGAGAGAAGGGAGGAGGGAGGATGAGGAAAGAGGTGAGAGGAGGAGGAGGAGGAGGAGGAGGAGGAGGAGGAGGAGGAGAAGGAGGAAAAGGAGGAGAAGGAGGAGGAGGAGGATACTTAGGGAGGGAGTTTGGGGGTCATGAGGAAGAGGGAAGGTGGAGCAGATAGGAGGGAGGGGGGAAGGGGCGAGGCGGGATGGGGGAGTAGGGAGGTGACGGGAAGGAGGGGGATATTCGGAAGGGGTCGAGGCGGGAGAAGGGAGGAGGGAGGGACCGAGAGGGATCGAATTAACAGGAAGACGAGGACGACGACAAAACAAGAAGGCGGGAGGCGTGGGGGCAGGAGGAGGGGGCCGCTGGAGGAGGAGCATCGAGGATCGAGGAGGAGGAGGAGGAGGAGGAGGAGGAGGAGGAGGAGGGAGGATCGAGGATCGAGAGCCGTTGGATGCGGGGGATATGAGGACACGTTACGCCACCAAGCTTATACCGGCGGGGGACAGCGTATTTGTTTGAACATGGACGCCCCCGCCAGTCTCTTCCAGCAGGACCGTGACGAACGATTCACCTTTCCGCCGTCCATCTCACTTTGCGTTGGACGTTTGGTTTTCTGTTTGCGTCATCTCAATTGCTCGACGCTGTTCTTAACACGTTGTAGCACATGTTCGGGTTACGTCATGGAACAGCAGAGAGATGAGGAGATAGGAGGGAGGAGGGGGAAAGACGACGCGCACGCGGGAGGGATGGAAAACGGAGGAGGGAGGAATTGGATGAACGGGTGGAGGAGGGAGGAGGGGAGAGGAGTCGGAAGATGGGGTGCGGGAGGAGCTCTTTCTCCCTGTGTGCAAGCGCCAAGCCAAGCTCCGGCAGGCACGTACGGACAGGAAGGATGGGAGCCGGTTGTGCTCGGGCATCTCGCTCCCTCCCCTGGCCCCCCTTCGCGACCTGGGGCGAGCGCGGAGATGCCCGGCCCCCGCAGATGATGCCCACGATGGAGGCCGCCATGCCCCTGGGCACGCTGGGCGCGCCCCCCTACGGCGGCCACCTCCTCGGCACGGGGCCGCAGGCGGGCAGAGGGGGGGCGCGCGGCAGGCCCTGCGGTCGGAGGATCGATCGAGGCTCGAGGACCGACCGTCCAGGCCTCCCAGACGGGGTCCGAGCAGAGGGGGTCGGAGGATCGCGCCGTATCGCCGATGCGGCTCGATGTGGAGCCCGACTTTCTCCACGCCGACGTCGCCGATACGTCGCCGATGCATCCTCGACAGAAGGCCTCTTGCGTCGGGGAGGGGGCGGCGAGGAGGAAGGGAGGAAGCAGGGGCAACGCTAGGAAGGGAGAAGGCTCGGGGGGAGGGATAGAGTTCCGAACGTTTTCGTCCGTTTCCGTCGGCTTTCGGCCGTTCTCCAGCCTCAGGGTGTTCTCCAGCGGCTGCGCCTCGCCGAGAGCGTTCCGGGGGAGGTCCCGGTCGACCCCAACGGCGGCAAGAGAAGCGAGTCATGATCCGAAAACCAGCGGGGCAACGTGAGTGGGGATAGGTTCGGAGGGGGGACGTATCGACCCGCGATCGCCCATTGATCGCCGACAGGGGCCACCTCCGCCCAGGACCGTGCGGGGTAGCTATCAGGGGCCTATCGCAGGTGCATCGGCGATGCATTGCCGATTCCAAGTAAATGTTCCCCCCCCCCCGAGCCAGCCTCCCCCTGCCGTTCGCCCTTGAGGAGGGAGGGAGGATGGATGGCGGTGGAGAGGGATCGAGGGCAAACAGAGGGGTGGTTAGCCAGTTAGCCCAGGAAGGGGTTAAGGAGAGAGCCCCGCTCCAGGCTGACAGTGCCAGGGAGCGTCCAGGGCGATGTTACTCCACCCTCGCCTCTGGCCTGAACCCCACTCTTGCGCCCCCCCCCGCCCCCGAATGCAGGATGGTGGAGGAGCGAGCAGGAGGGTGGAGGGATGGGCAGGAGGGGCTAGAAGGGGGGACAAGCACGGAGGCGGAAGAGAAGGATCGACAGGGATATGGAGGAGGTGAGAGGGGAAATGTTAGAGAGGACGGGGGACGGAGGAGACGGAGGGGGATCGTGGGGATGGTGATGATGATGATGACGAGGAGGAGGAGGAGGAGGAGGAGGAGGAGGAGGAGGAGGACAAGGAGGAGGACGAGGACGAGGACGAGGACGAGGACGAGGACGAGGACGAGGACGAGGACGAGGACGGACGACGGAGCATGGAGCATGGAGCATGGAGCATGGAGCATGGATCATGGAGCATGGAGCATGGAGCATGGAGCATGGAGCATGGAGCATGGAGGATGGAGGATGGAGGATGGAGGATGGAGGATGAGGAGGAGGAGGAGGAGGAGGACGAGTAGGAGGAGGAGGAGGAGGAGGAGGAGGAGGAGGAGGAGGAGGAGGAGGAGGGGAGAGTTCGGCTGGGTGTTGCGGCGGGAAACGGCGCGCGCTTCGCCCCGTGCAGTGTAATCTTGCTTCGGTTCCTTCTCGTTCTACTTCACTCGTCAGCCTCATCCTCCTCACCTCCTCCCCCCGCCTCCTTTCGCCTCACTCCGCTTTCCTCCATCCTCCTCTCATCCTCCTCTCCCCTCGTCCCTTCCCTCCTCCGCTCCGCCTGCGCAGTGGAACCCCTGCATGGGCTACCACCAGCCGGCGCCTGTGGTCATGGGCTCGCGAGGCGCCTCGGCCCGCGGGGCGACCGGGAGACGAGGGAATACGCAGCGGCATCGGGCAAGTCTCGCGTGCTGCTCGGGCAGGCAGGGAGCGGGAGGGGGAGGTGCAGAGGAACGGGGGGGGGGAGGGGGTCTGAACGAATTCGGGAGTTCTCCGAGGTTTTCGGGGCCCGGGGGCCTGGGCCGATTTCCATCGGCTGCGCCTCATCGACAGCGTTCGGGGGATGCCCGAATCGTCCCAAACGGCCGCTTGCGGCCCGAGTTAAGGAGCGGGAGGGCGGAGAGGAAAGGAAACTTGCATCCCTGCTCTCCCTGATCCCTCCCCTCTCGCTACTCCTTCCCCGCTACTCAAGCCCCGCTCGCACCCAACCCTGTCTGGAGGAGGAGGAGGAGGAGGAGGAGGAGGAGTAGAAGGAGAAGAAGAAAAGGGAGGAGGAGGAGGAGGAGGAGGAGGAAGAGAAGGGGGAGAAGAGGGAGGAGGAGGAAGAGGAGGAAGAGGAGGAAGAGGAGGAAGAGGAGGAAGAGGAGGAGGAGGAAGAGGAGGAAGAGGATGATGATGATGATGATGAGGAGGAGGAAGAGGAGGAGGAGGAGGAGGAGGAGGAGGAGGGGGTTCGAGGTTTTCGGGCGTGTTCCGTGGTTCTCGGCGTTTTCCTAGCCTCGGGGTGCCTTCCAGCGGCTGCGCCTCGCCGAGGGCGTTCCGGGGGTGCCCGAGCGGTCGCTGTAGAGCCAAGCAATGGCTAGAAAACCAGAGCGCAACGACAGGAGGCGAGTTGAGACAATAGCAGGTGGCTTTCGGGGGGCCCCTCGTCGCCGATTGGACGCAGCTCGGAAAATTGGTGCGTTTGGACTCGGTGAGGGGTCCGGAGACCGAAGAGAGCGGGTGCCACGCGGCGGCGATCAAGAATCGAAAATTATATAATGCATAAACATAAACTCTCGATGCTCCGAAAGTTTCTGTTTGTGCCGTTTTGTTTGCTTATTCTAGAGCCGGGAGGCTCGCCATCCCCACGGATTCAAAAAATAGAAGTCGGTATGATCGAAACGTTGGCGGAATGAATTGGGACGACGACCGACAGCAACGTCTGTCAATGTTGATCCAGAGACGCTGTCGGTGTCGCGAACGTTGTCCACTCGAAGCAAAAAGGTGCCTACTGTGATCGTTTTTTAGATACTTGTCTTGCCGATGGGCGCGGGCCCTCGCACCCCCTCCCCCCCTATGGAGTAGATCTTGGTTGTTTTTGGTGCCTGTTTCAGACAGGTGGAGTCTCCCCCATCGGACGCACTGTTGCAAACAGTCGCATTAAGCAGAGGTCCGGAGCCAGACAGCCCCCTCCACCGCCCCTTCCGCCCAATGTCGGAACGTCGAAAAAGAAACGTTGTGGCTTGCGCTGGTTTGGGACAAGTTGTGCTGTTGGGCATCGTGCCAATTTTGTCTGTGTCCGTTTCGGGCGTGCCGAAGACGAACATGGTCGGCATGCGGCGAGGTCTTCGAAGGACGGTTTCCGAAATCCAGAGGTTCACCACCCTTGTCGAAAGTCGTGGTGCGGACGAAGTGCGGCGACGATCGAGAGTCCTCGGAAGCCCAGTTTTCGACACTCGGAAGACCAGCGCCTCTGTCAATAACAACCTGCAGAATCACGCGCGGCGGCGGTCACGGTGCCCTCAGATGCCAGCCTCCGAAGTCCGGAGGCCCCCGCCACGTTTGCCAGAATTTCGGGCGCGACCGGCTCGGAGGCCCGTTGTGGCACGGGGTCTCATGCAGTCGGCCCGGATTAGTAGGTCGAGCCTGCCAAGTCGAGGAGGAGGAGGAGGAGGAGGAGGAGGCCCCACGAGGGCCCCAGAGGGCCCCCAAGAGGCCCCCAAGAGGCCCCACAAGAGGGAGCAGCGGAGGCCTGCGAGCACACACCACTCCTCGAGCCGCCGACGCGGCTTGCTGGGCCGCCGCCCCGAGGGGTGCTCATTGTGTCCTGTGCATCGCTCGTCGTGTCCTCTGCAGTCCCGGGGCAAGGGTGCCATGGTGTCTTGTTTTGGAGGCCACGCTGCCAGCGGAAGAGTCCTGTGTCCTGTCGCGTGGCTTGTGCAGTCAGCTCTGCCTGTAATGCACAAGTCCGGAGGTTGATAGGACCCGCGTCTTGCCAGGATGGTTGGCGAGTTGTTTTTTTTTGCCTGTGCTCGAGAGTGTGTTGGGGCCGCAATGATGCGGGCTTGCGCCCGCCGGGTCTGGCCCCGGGTCGTTACCATCAGATCGACTACACGTAAGAGTGACTTTTCGCCGGAGTGACCTTTGGTGCGGGCAAATTGGGGCCCCCAGATGGCTGCAGGCGATGCGAAAGCAGCGGCTTGCGCGCTCCGTTTCGGCCTTCCCGCGGCCCCCGAAAGTCGCGCACCAAGGGTCACTCTTGCCAAGGGTCACTCTCACGTGTAGCGACTAGAGGGTACACACAAGGGTGTTCTGTCCACGCCCGAACATGGACCCCGAAGGGCCTCAGAGTCTTCGCGCGCGCAGCATCGCCCGCGCACTCTGCCAGAATATCAGGCCGCCGCGCGCCCCGAGCCCCTGCGAGAAAGGGATGCGCCACACCCGAAGTTACCCATGGGAGATGACATGGGTCAGGAGCGACACAAAGACGCACGCGCACATGCATTCACAACGGTTCCGAGAGAGCGCACTACGCGAGAGCGCGTGACAAGAGGGCGTTCTCGCTAGTTTCAAGGGGGCATATTCATGTACGTGGCTGGGCGCGTACGTCCTTCAGGGGCTCTGTATTCCGGCACCACCCACACATACTCTACTATATGCGCGTCGGCTACGCAGAGGCGACTCGCACTTTCGGAAATCTTATAGTATCAGCTTCATGGCGGGCGCTTGCTGGCCATACCGTTGTGGAGACGATACACTAGAAGATGTTGTACTACATGTTCAGGTCGGACGTGCGTGTCCACCAGAGGCACATACCGCAGTACTGGTATGTCATTATGCGTCCCACCACTGGCAGAGCCAATGTTCTAGTGGATATCCGACGACCCTCTGGTGTTCGGATACCCGCGGCAGCATCTGGGCAGCTGTGGCCCGGAAACGCCGCCAGACATGACCTTCCTTTTGTCGGGAAAGTGGCTACGGGGTTTCCCCCCTCCCCCCGCCTTCACCACGGCTGGGCCCTCGTCGCCACGTGAGAGAAACGGCATGGCGAAGAGATAATTAGATTGCGGGTCACAACTACAATTCTGAAGATCAAATTCGGTCGCTCCGGACAGGCATGGCGGTGGGGCCAGTCTCTTTCGCCGCCGTGATTCGTGATACGAATCTCTGGAGGCCTGTGTAGAATCTGTGCTTCTGGTCTCAGGGGCAACATGAGGGGGGGCGGTTAGGCTCAGGGGGAGATGCATCGACCCCCGATCGCCCATGCATCGCCGATAGGGGCCCGATAGCCCACCCCGCCCAGAAGCGCGCAGATTCCCTAGTGGGGGCATACCGACGCTGTGTCGCCGATGCCAGCTCGATGTTTCACGCGTGAGCTGGTCCCCCCCCTAGCGTTCCTTTTTCCTTGGTTCTGACGCCTTCCCATGGGAATCCGGCGACTCGGAAATACGCGCATAGCTTCGAAGTTGTGGTGGAGAGTTGGGGCATGTCGGAAGGGGCTAGGACGAGGGTAAAATCCGTTTCAGAGCGTTTTGGAACGTTCTCAGGGCGTTCCGGAAAGCTCTGAGACGGGCGCGGCGCCCGAGACATCCTCCAGAGCCGCCAGATCTCAGAGATTCTCGATTTATCCTCACCCGATTTTACCCTCGTCCCAGCTTCGTCTCAGCACTAGGCAGCCGCCCCGAGTCGAGCTGGAAGGTGCCCGGGCGGATGGAGAAAGGCGCGGGCAGGTCCACAGGGCGAGGCGACGACGATGGGAGTCATCCACACGACGACGACGAGGACGCCGACGACGATTACGACGACGACGACGACGACGACGACGACGACGACGACGACGACGACGACGACGGCGGCGACGACGATCACGACCACGGCGATCACGACCACGGCGACGACGACGGCAACGGCGACGACGACGACGGCGACGACTCACCCGTCCTGGCCCTGGGCCCATGCTGGGCCCAGGGCCGGCGCAACATGCTTCTCTGGCCGAGCCAGGAGAGCGCGTGCATTGATTCTCCTCCTCCTTCTCTTCGATACTCGATCCTCCTCCTTCTCGATCCTCCTCCTCCTCCTGCTTTTCCTCCTCCTCCTCCTCCTCCTCCTCCTCCTCCTTGGAGCTGATCTTCATCGATACTTGGTCATCGATCCTCAAACCCTTTCCCTTGTAAATAACTCTTCCCTGTCGCACCCCGAGACGTGTCGGTAGGGCGGGCTAGGCGTTTCGCCAGAGATCTCGAAAGTCTGATCTCGGAAATCTTATGTTCGCAACTTCCTCACCATTTATGATCCTTCCGTTTAACATGTGCAGCAGCTTCACGGATGGAGGGCGGGTTGTTTTCAAAATGTGGTTCTCGCATTAGTGCCGCGCACACTCGTTTTAAGAGTTGTTGCCAGAGTTTCGTAGATGGAGGGCGGGCCGTTTTCAAAATGTGGTTATCGCTTCAGCGCCGCGCACATTCGTCTGAAAAGTGTGCCTGGTTTTCACGAATGGAGGGTGGTTATTTTACAATGTGTTGTTCTCGCTTTACCGCCGCGCACATTCGTCTTAAGAGCTTGCAACAGTTCCAAGGGTTCTCATGGTTGACGTCCCAGTTGCGGTGTATTGTCACGATGTAGGACTGTCAGGGCTGATTCGCTGTGTTGAAGTCTCAGGATTGGCATTCTGGCACGATTCTGGATCGTCAGGACGCAACAGCAACGTTAATTCACGGCGTTCGAGTCCCAGGAATATTGATTTGGCACGGTTCCGAATTTTCAGACGTTTTTTTTTTTGCCAAGGTATCATTCCCCTCAGTGAAGTTCAGTCTTTGAGGGCAGCTAAGTATCAATAGAGACATTGGAGGGAGGGATCATTGCAACCTCCTTGATGCGTCTTGGGTTTACAGCCGTCCTCCTCCTCTTCCTCGATCCTCCATCCTCCTTCTCCTCCTCGATGCTCCAGGAGGAATAGGAGGAGGAGGAGGAGGAGGAGGAGGAGGAGCAAAGGCATCAGCAGGCGGAAGAGGACGACGACACTGCAGTGACGACACAGCGCGGCCGCGCAGAGGTGCCGCTCCCATCCATTTGCCGCCGCACGTGCCGCCGTACATGGTCTTGCCGCAGCCCTCGAATCCACCGCAGCCAGCGCCGCCTTACCAGATGCAGGAGCCGAGGGTCAGAGGAGGGCGAGTTGAGACAACAGCAGTTGGCATGCGGGGGGAGTCAGCATCGCCCCTCGACTGGACGTAGCTCAGAAAATGAATGCGATTGGATTCCGTGAGCGGTTTGGGGACCGGTTTCGATTTGCCGTTGCTTCAATTCGCCTTGCTCCAAGAAGGGGGAGGACGGGCCGGCATGGAGGGAGGGAGGATGTTATTGAGTACAGGACCCATTGGAATCGTACACGGGGTGATGTTTATGGCTCCAAGTACCCATGGATGCGGGAAGGCATCTGGTGCCCACCCTTTGGTGTGGGGCAGGCTTATGGTGCCTGAGCTTTGTGAGGTTGGAAAGGCGTATGGTGCCCTTCCGTGCCCACCCCGTCCCGCACATGAAGCCCCTGCCTCCCGCCCCCGCACCCGGTCTGGTCGTCCGTGGAAGCCTTATGGTGGCCTCCGGTGCGGTCGGGTGATATCGCCCTGCGGTGGCTGATGCTCCAAGCCCGCTGCCCAGCCTATCTACGGTGGCTGTGGCCCTGGTTCTCGCCTCCCCCATCCCAAGGCGAACAGCGCAGGAAAAGAGTGGGAAGTCCACAGGAGGAGAGTCACGCCGGTACCGCCGCCACCTCCTGGCGTCACGCCCATCGTCGAACACATCGGTCGTATTCCCCAGGGGAGGCCCTTCGAAAGGAGGAGGGGATGGGCCAACGGAAAAAGAACGAGGGAGGAGGGGAGCGGGGGAAGGAGGGATGAGGCGACCGAAAGAGGGAGAGCAATGGAGATAGGCAAACGAGATGGAGAGAGGAAGGAACACGAAAGGCATCCACACCCACAACAAGAGTTCTCTGAAGTCAAAGCTGGGCACTAGACGACCAGCAGGGGATGCAAGCCAAGGTCACTGTCCAAACAGACAAACAGGAGATAGGATAACAATGTGGAGTTGCGAGGGGACCATCTCAGAGCCATCTGACGGCCTCAGAGGCCCATCGGGAGCGAAAAGGCGAGAAGCCAAAATCAGTTGACGAATCAGTTGAACATCTACGATAATTGAAGTACGTTTCCGTCGCGGTGATACCCTTGGGAGGCTTCGTGTCCGCTTGCAGCCGTCTTGGGTCAATATTGGAGCCTCTTGGCGGCGGCGGCGGCGGCGGACGGTGGTGTCGTCGCGAATACGTGCTCACCATGCTTCTCTCACGGGCGCTGGGCCCTTCCGGAGGAGTCTCCGACGGCATCTTGCCAGTCAGAGATTAGCAGCATGCCACGGCTAGCCTCATCCCCCAAAAGGGGCCGCAGGCACACTGAGAGAGCAGGGAACCGCCCCGCAGAGGAGAGGAGAAGGAGAAAGGAAGGACGGGGAGAGGGCGGGGGGGGGAGGGGAGCGAGAGGCGTGTGGCCCCACCTGGGCGGACGGACCCTCGAAGAGGAGCCCAGGCCACTGCAGTGGGAACGAACACCTGATGATTCACCAGAGGTCCGAGTCATACGTTCTGCTACGGGGCGGCTCCGTGGCCAGCCTCATTTTTGGTGAAGGCACGGCAGGTGTACTGAGTCCAAGTGGCCGCCGGCGTTGCCGAACACAGCTGGAAGATGAAGTCCACAGGGGTGGAATGCGACGCGATCGGAATCGCAGCGAACACACCTCTCGAACAGATCACTGGGTAGTCCTCCACATAATCATCTGAGCCCTGCACTCCCGAGCACGTGACCACCGCGAGACGTTTCAAGTTGTGCTTCCTCCACGGCTTGCTTCCCGTGCTGCTCAACTTCCCGCTGCACTCCGCCCTCGGTGCCCGAGGCCGCCGGCGCACCGCTCACTCGCCGACTCTCGGCGTCTGGGCCCCTCCCGCCTCCTCCTGCGCGGCCGCCCTCCTCTCCTCCGCCCGCTCCCGCGCCCCGCGTCCGGCGCGTCCCGCCTGGCGCTGCCGGATAGAAGTTCTGTCAAGGGAGGAAAAGCCACCCGGACCGGACAGTTGGCGTTTACTAAACGGCCGTGGCCGTTTACTAAACAGCCTTGCCCTGTTCGATTCCTTCTGTGGGCGCGTTTACTAAACGACTTCGCGTGTCGGGGCTGTTATTATCGGGGTGGATTAGGTGCCCCTCCACGGCTGAGTGTTTGCGGCTGGCGCTGCCCACAACAGGCAGCGGTTGCGCGCAGCTGGAGGGCTCTGACTCCAGTCGCCGCCCGGTGTTTATTGCGAACGGGGGTTTCGAGTTGGTCTCCCTCTGATTCTCTAAGACTACCACACCGCTCTTAGGCATGCCCAAAACGACCAGATACCTAAAACGACCAGTCTAGACTCAGTCAGGTATGCTCGAAAGCATTGGTGCAGGACACCAACGTACACTTCGCACGCACGCACAACGACCCCACACGCCCGCCGTACGCATGCAGGCCTGATTTCGCCCCCCAGAGTCTTGAAAGACTCAGGCGGAACCCAAGCCTTGAGCCATGGCTGGGGCCAGGATTGGCTACGGAAACGTGCTGACGGCATAGACATGATTGGTCGGAATTCCGGACGGATCTTTGGGATCGGCGTTGGGCCCCCCTGGCGGCGCCGCTGGCGCCGGCCCGGTCCAGCGCCGATCCAAGAAATCCGCACGGACCTCCGAAAGTTCATGTTTTTGCCGTACTTTTGCTTCTCTCACCTTGAGTCATCCTGGGAGATCTCGTGTCTCTTTGGAGGTAATATTGCGTTACCCGAGGCGCTTCTTGGACCCATCTTGGGCCAAAAGGGACCCTCAAACATCTCAGACCATTTGAAGGGGAAGGGGGGAGGGTGAGGGGTCAAGTTCCGAACGTGAACCCCTCAAGTTGCATTCCCGCCCGCCTTTACAACATAGAAGTAGCACGCTGGACTCGGCAGGGGCAAGGGCCGCCTGAGAGTTGACAGCCGTCGGGAACCTATACAGACGCTAGGTGCGCGACGTCCACTGCCCAGTGCGCCCGTGTGCACCAGGAGCACCAGATGCCCCAGGGGCCCAGGCGTGCTAGGCGCACTTGGCGCGCCAGATGCCCGGCGTGATCCACGTGCGACAGGAGTTCCTGACAGCACACACTGGGCAATATGCCGACACCCGCCGCACCATTGTTTGCCAATAGCAAATGCGGAGTGAAAGCGGGGAGCGGGGTGGACAGCATGGTGTACGGCACGTGCACCCGCAATGAGTTGCATTAGTTTGTGATGAGGCAAATTGGCCAGCGCACGGCGGACCAACATGATCCACCCGGCTACCCCCGACAACATCCCTACTAAGTGATCGCGGGGCGCCCGTTCAGGATCCGTATCTGGCAGCATAGTGCACGTTGTTATGTTGTTTGACAGTGATGGTGGGGGGTCATGGTTGCTGGTTGGCGGCTGGTCGCGTGGGGGAGGAGGCGTTTCTTACTCGGAGTTGGGGGGTGGTTCTGAAGCGACCACAACAGTGAAATATGTTTCGGTTCGTGTCCCGCGTGCGGGCGAGGCGAAGCTGCGCGAGGGCGATGGTGTGTCGGCCAACGTTACGGCCATATCGGGCAGAAACATTCAGCTCCCGTCTCGTGGTGGTGCGCGAGGTTGTTCCGTTGGTTGTACTGTGGGCTCTTCCGTAGCTGTCCTGCGATTTGTTCCGCAGTTGTCCCGTGGGGTGTTTTGCGGGTTGGCCCCTTGTTGATTCGCGGTTGTCCCGTGGGTTGACACGTGATTGTTCCGCGGGTCCCGCATCGCAGGAAGGGAGGGGGGGCGAGGAGAGGCTTCAGGCCAGACCGAAAGCCAGGAGCCCCGCGCACATTCAAACGGGGCCATGGGCACTTTGGAGCGTATGTTCGGGGAGGAGCCCCCATTTTCTGTCTCGCCCCCTTCTCGTCCTCCGCAGCGGGAGGGGGAGGGGAGGAGAGAGGAAGAGGCGGGGAGGGAGGGGAGAGGAAGAGGAGAGGCGAGCGCAGACGCAAGGAGCAGAAGGGGACCGAAGGAGGGGTACACCTTATGCGATGCTTAAGAAAACCTAAGTTTTCGGCCAGAGTCTCGATTATTCTTAACGTTTCAATGTAAATCCCAAGATTTTGATAGAAGTTCTGGGTTTTATTCAATTTCTGAGACTATGAATTTCTTAACCCATGATTTCTTAAGCATTTCGCAGGGTGTAAGGATCGAAGAAAAACAAAACACATAAGCATACATGCTCGGAAGTCTGCGCGCATCTTTTGGATCGTCGTTGGAACCCTCGACGGAGTCTCCAGCGCCGCCCCCGGCGCCAACCCAAGAAATATTCGCGGACCTCAGAAAGTTCACAGTAGCGCAGTTTCGTTCTATGGCGTTTGTCTTAGCCCTTCCTATTCCTCCCTCCCCCCTCCTCGTCCCTCCTCTTCCCTCCTCCCCCCTCCTCCCTCATTCCTTTCGCCCTCCCTCCCTCCTCCCTCCTTCTCTGGCACATGGAGGAAGATGGGGGGGGGGGCCGTGGCGGTCTTAAACAAATGCCTTGGAATTTGCGATGTTGCAACCATTTCGCTAACGGCGCTTTTTTTCTTTATTCCCCAAGCAGAGCTTGCCTCTGTAGGGGTCTCAGCGGATGTAAGGGTAGGTGAGGTATGCCGCCGATTTGGTGGCCGGGCCCGGGTGCCTGGGTGCCCGGGTGCCCGGGTTCGCCGCCGATTCGGTGGACGGGTCTGGGTGCCCGGATGCCCGGGTGCCCGGGTGCCCGGGTGACGGGTGCCTGGTGCCCGGGTGGGTGCCCGGGTGCCGGGTGCTGGGTGCCCGGGTGCCCGGTGCTCTGCAGCCCTATAGCCTTATAGCCCTATATCAGTATCGCCCTATAGCCCTACAATAGCCTTGTAGCCCTATAGCCCAATAGCCCTATAGCCCTATAGCTCCAAACAAATTCTGATTGGGTTTTTTTTCTCCGGTATCATTCATGATGTACGTTTCACGATTATGGTGCAACACGGTGCTTGAGATGAGTGTGTCACGCCGACGGGTTGCCAACCAACGTGCAAGCCTTCCTCCTGCACCGCATCCTCGTCATCAGCATATTCCTCCGCCGTCGACTGCACCCTTGTCGGAGGAGAAGGAGTAGGAACTGATATGAAGTGATTACGCGAATGCGCAGGATGGGGAAGAGGAGGAAAAAAACTCCCACACGTATCCGCATCAATCATTATCCTCCTCCCCACATCGTGAGCACACCGATTCCTCGTCGTGGACCGAAGGGGTGATCGGGCGAACGCAACGACAGGGAAGGGAATGGATGACGGTAATGAGGACGATTGTAAGGACGACGATGAGGATGAGGATGGGGATGAGGAGGATGAACCAGCAATATTCGTAATATGTTCAAGTGGTGAATGTGTGAAAAGAGGGGTCCGAATTGACGTCACTCTCTTGCTCCTCCATCATTTTCTTCGGAGAAGAGAGCGGTGCGGTTGCCATATTGTCGGGGGTGAGCGCGAGTAGTAGGAAGGAAACGGTTGATGACGATGATGGTGATGATGATGTTGATGATGATGATGATGATGATGATGGTAGTGGATGATGATGATGATGATGATGATGATGATGATGATGATGATGATGATGATGATGATGATGATGATGATGATGATGATGATGATGATGATGGTAGCAGTGATGATGATGATGATGATGATGATGATGATGATGATCATGATCATGATCATGATCATGATCATGATGATCATGATGATCATGATGGTCATGATGGGCATGATGATCATGATGATCATGATGATCATGATCATGATCATGATGATGATGGTGATGGTGATGATGATGATGATAATGATGATGGTGGGGATGGGGATGGGGATGGGGATGGGGATGGGGATGATGATGACGATGATGATGATGATGATGATGATGATGATGATGATGATGATGATGATGATGGCGATGGCGATGGCGATGGCGATGGCGATGGCGATGACGATGGTTGTGATTGTGATGATGGTGATGTGGACGAGAAGGAAAGAAGCACAAAGAGAAGGTCGATGATGGCATGGTGGATGTGCCAGAGAGGAGGACGACGCACCTTTTTTTCAATCTCCACATACCTCATCACCACTAAACAACGAAAGGATTATCGAGAGAGAATCAATCCCATCTGGACCCTCCCCCACGTCGTCATTATCCTCCTCTTCCCTCCTCATTCACTTTTCCTTCCCCTCAGCTTCCTCCCTCTGCTCTCACACTCCTTCCTCCACATCCCCCGTCTCCATATCCGCTTCTTCTTCTTCCCAGTCCTCGCATATTCGCTTGGTCGGTGAATCAGGGGGAGTAGAGGAGGCGGATGGGGGTGAGGGGTAAGAAGGAGGGGAATCCGCATATTCTTCGCTCTCCTCATCGCCATCTGCGTTCCACCGTCTCCTCCCATCGCCCCTCATTTTCGTCGCGCGACCTCTTTCATCGGAGAGAGAGAAGAGGCGCGCGCAGCAAGGAGGGCGGGAGGAGGATAGTGACGAAGAGCAGGCCCAGTCGTTGCTGACACTTCATTTTCATCCGAGGATGCGGAGGAGGAGGAGGAGGAAGAGAACAACGACGACGAATATGATGGGGGCGATGGGAGTGGTGGCGAAGAGTACAATCAATTCATTCCTGCAGTATCTTTGTTACCCTCGTTATTCCCATCACCCACACTTAGAATCGACGTGCGTCTTGCTTGTCCACGGTGGAGAGGGGAGAAGAAGAACCAAATGAGGACAATGGCAAGGGAGGAGGAGGTCGACGACGACGATGATGGCAATGATGATCACTATGCGAAGGAGGAGGAAAAGGGAGGAAGGTAATGAAGAGGTGGGAGAGGATGACGATCAAAACGACAGAAGGAAGCGAACGGGGTGGGAGGAGATCGCGAGGAGCTTCGAAAGAAGGATAAAGATGAGGGCGAGGACAACGAGGGAGAGCAAGGAGAGATGAACGAGCAAACGTACAACTTGCCGGATCACAGCCCAGCGGAACACAATCAAATCAAAAAGGTGGGGGAAAGCAAATCAAAAGCATGCTTTTGTGGCGGCAACAACACGCTTCCGCGTGTGACGATTTTGCAGCATGGTTCCCGTTGTGGAGGTCCTACAGTAACAATAAGATAATATATATATATATAAATAAATAAATAAAAAATGTGGTGACTTTGCAACAGATTTTCTCTGTGGTGCCCTAAACGGAAGGTTTGTGACAGTTTTACAAGAGGATGTCTTGTGTGCAGCCGTACAAACGAGTTGTCATGTATGGCAACCTTACAGAAAGGATTATCCGTAAGGGCTTCGCCCCCTGCCGCCAGCCCCCTCTCTCGGAGAATGCGCTGTGCAAGAGTTATGTCATGAGGCCTGGGCGCTGTCGTGAAGCAGTATCGGAACTTCATGCGAGGCCGACTCGTAATGAGCAAACCCAATTGATCACCAGAGGGGTTACCACACCTGGCGGTTGGTAAGACGTCGTGACCTTGCGGATCTGCGTGAGGGGTGCCACCGAATTTCAGAAGTGTGGCAAATCCTTTGTGTTGTTGGACCCTGACCCTACGGATCCGCGTGAGGGGTGCCACCGAATTTCAGAAATCTGAAATCCCGTTTGTTTTTGGACCCTGACCCTACGGATCTGCGTGAGGGGTGCGACGAATTTCAGAAATGTGGCAAATCCCATATGTTTTTGGACCTTAACCCTACGGATCTGCGTGAGGGGTGCGACCGAATTTTAGAAATGTGGCAAATCCTTTTGTGTTTTTGGACCCTGACCCTACGGATCTGCGTGAGTGGTGCGACCGAATTTCAGAAATGTGGCAAATCCCATGTGTTTTTGGACCCTGACCCCACGGATCTGCGTGAGGGGCGCCAGCGAATTTCAGAAATGTGGCAAATCCCTTGTGTTTTTTTTGACCGTGACCCTATGGATCTGCGTGAGGGGCGCCAGCGAATTTCAGAAATGTGGCAAATCCCTTGTGTTTTTTTTGACCGTGACCCTATGGATCTGCTTGAGGGGCGCCAGCGAATTTCAGAAATGTGGCAAATCCCATGTGTTCTTGGACCTTGACCCTACGGATCTGCGTGAGTGGTGTCGCCGAATTTCAGAAATGTGGCAAATCCCATGTGTTTTTTGAGCCTGACCCCGCCGATCTGCGTGAGGGGTGTCGCCGAATTTCAGAAGTGTGGCAAATCCCATGTGTTCTTGGACCCTGACCCCGCCGATCTGCTTGAGGGTTTTTTTTTATTTTTGTCCCCCCCATAAATTCGGAAAACCTTCCCAGGGCGTGGTAGAAATGCCCGGTTTGGGCCTCCCCCCCTCGCGCGGTCCATCAACAAGGAACAGTAAGCAGCAAGAAGTCAACAAGGAACAGTAAGCAGCAAGAAGCAGAATTGTAACAGTGGAAACTGGAAGCTGCAACTGGCACAGGAAACTGCGAAGCTTCGTCCTACAGCCTGGTGGCCCCACAAGGGGGCCGGCGGATTTACGTGGCGGCCTTACACAAGAAGTCCTTTTGTGGTGGACTCACACGAGGATTACCTTTTTGTGGTGGCCTTGTCACAAGGATGTTCCTTGTTGCGGACTTACAACAGGTGTTCTCGTTTGGCGGCGCTATAAGAGGATTTGTGTTGTGGATGTCTTGCAAAAAAAACTGTATGTGGCAGCTTACAAGAGGATGTCTTGCGTGCAGCCGTCCAAACGCATGTTCTTCCATGGCACCCTTACAAAAAGGATTGTTTGTGTGGCGGCTGACAAGAGGATTCCCTTTTTGGCGGCCTTTTATACAGATGAGCCTCTTTGCGGCGACCTTACGAAAGGATTCTCTTTGTCGCGGCCTTACGAAGGACTATTTTTGCGGCGGCTGCACAAAAGGATTATCATGACGGCGGTCGTGCAAAAGAATGTCGTGTTGTGGCGGTCTTGCATAAGGATTTCTTGTTGCGACGGCCTTGCAGAACGATTATCTTTGTGGCGGCATTACACAATGATTACCTGTGTGGCGGCCTTGCAAGAAGATTTCGTGGTGGCCTTACAGAAGGATTATCCCTGCGTCGGCCTTAGAAAAGGAATCCTGTCTTCGCTGGGTACAGGAAGAAATCCAGAGAAGAAAAACAAACATTACCTTAAGATGAAATTGAAGACTTCTTGTGTGATCAATGATGCTGGTGCTGGAGGCTGAAAATTGTGAAAGCATGGTTCTCAGCAATCGGAACTCCCAAAAACTGTAAAACAAAACGTTCTCAGCAACCAGGGTTCCGAAAAGTTGTAAATCACATTGTGTTCAGCAAGCGGAGCTCCAAGGCGCTGTATTTTTCTAGCGTTTCGGGCCTACGATTGCTGAACACGCTGTGTCGCACAGCGTTTGGGAGCTCCGATTGCTGAAACCGGTGTGCTTTACATGTGTTGCAGCCTCCAGCACCAGAATCATAGAAAACATGTCACATGTCACAGTTTCAGTGGATGTGGCATTTTGTTGTGTTTGTCTTAGTTTCTCCTTGTGTCCACCACAAAAGAAAATCCTTCGGTTAGGCCGTCAACAAGAAAACCGGAAAACCGGAGGGTAAGGCCACCAGAACATGAATGTTGGTGCAAGGCCCCCACACAAAGAAATCCGTTTATAAGGCCGCCACATAAATAATATTTGTGCAAGGCCGTCGCAAAGGAAATTATTGTTGCTATGTTGCCGCTAAGATACTCCTTGTGTGAGGCTGTCACACACGGGAAACTGCAAAGACAAATGTTGCTGCAATGTTGCCGCTAAGATACTCCTTGTGTGAGGCTGCCACACACGGGAAATCCGAATGCAAGGCCGATACAAAAAGAAGTCATTTCATCAGGCCCTCGCAAAAGTAATAGGTTTGGAAAACCGCCACAAAAGGAAGTCTTGTTACAAGGCCGCCACTCAGAGATTGCCTGCTTCGAAGTTTCGAAGCGTGTACGTTTCTGGTGTGCTTGCATGGTTGCTGGCAAGAGAACTGTATGTTCCAGGGCACTTGTAAGATCCTTCCCCAGGGCGGAGGGGGGCTCACGATCGGGGCGGGAGCGAGGCCGCAGATCCCGCCCTGGGGGGGGGAGGGGGGGGGCAGGCCGCCGCTGGGGGCGCCGCTGGGGGCGCCGCGGAGTCGGAGTTCGCCCCGCTGCCTGGCTCGGACCTGCTGATGAGGCCCTGCGGCTGGGGAGGGGAGGAGCGGAGGAGAGGACGAGAGGGGAGGAGAAACGGGGGGTTGGACGGAGGAGGAGGCGGAGGAGGAGGAGGAGGAGGAGGAGGAGCAGCAGCGGGAGCGGGAGGAGGTCGACGACGACGGCGACGAGGGAGAGTACGCAGAGGAGGACGAGCGGAAGGAGGAGGAGGAGGAGGACGACGACGACGGCGGCGATGAACCCATATATTCAAGAGCTCTGCAAGCCAAGTGTCAGCGGTCGGGGCGAGCGAGCTTGCAGGCAGCGGCAGGAGACAGTAAAGGAGGGGTGACCGCACTGGGAATGTAACACCCGTCCTCGATCATCTGGTTGCACTGTCCGGACAGGGGTCCGCAAGGCTCCAGATATGTACGAGTCTTGTTTTGTGCCATCTGCCATTCTGGGTGTTGAGTTTTAATTGCGGTCTCGGCGTTCATCAGCGCGTTTGTGTTTCGCCGTCTCGATCGCCTCCTTGGTGGCGGCAGCCTCAGCAGAAACCTTCACACTCACGTAGCAATCGTTCATCGCCATGGTGAGGTAGCCTCGCTCGGCCTCCAGCTTCGTCAGGGTATCTGGGAGCTGAACCGACGTGTCGCACCACTCGAGGTCGACTACATCTTGAGACAGTAGTTCTCGGAGGGCGGCAATGACCACTCGAACTCGGCGATCCGCGATCTGCCCAGCATCGACAAGCAGGTGTGTCACCAGGCTGATCGCATCATCGAACCACTTGGCAGGGATGGGTCGCGACGACGTTCCCAAGTCGGCTAGCGGCTGGTGGGGCTTGTCCATCTCGAAGTAGATCGCACTGATCCATTCCAATGTTTCAGCTCTTTCAGTGAGTCCATGAGCTTCGGCTCCCATCGAGGCTCTCACGACACGCTTGATTCGTGAACTGCCCCAATCCTGGAGATGTATTGGTCCTTCTTGTCGTTCGTAGAGGCCGTCATCGGAGAGCAAGCCCACGAACCCCGTCTGTGATTTCACCTTTTCGCCGAGTGCGCCGAGCGTGAGGTCGTCAACGTTGCTGAAAACTGCTGTCGGCGAAAGCGTGGGTCTCCATCGTCGTGTACGAAGCCGCTCCGGAAGCGTAGGCACACCTTCCGCGTCTCTTGGCAATAGCGCACGTGCTTGCTCATCTCCAGCAGGTTCTGCACATTGGCCTGGTTCTTCTGTTGGGCGAGCCAGCTGTAGCCAAACGAGACGTTCATTCGGAGCTGCCTGGAGAGCCATCCCAGCGAGCCTATCACCCACTCAGCAAAGCTTCTTTCATCATCCATATCCAGGGCCTTGGTCTGCTTCGCACGGGCTGGGGACATCGTGACAGTCTCCATCTCGTCGATGAAGTGGGTCATGCCGATCTTGATTGAGGAGTCCTCAGCCTGCTCGACGTCTTTGCCGCAGTACCTGAACGGGGGCTTTTCCTCGGTCGTAGCAAGACCTTTTTGAGTTCGTCGGTCGTGGTCTTGAACAGGACGCTGCCGCCGGGGGGGGGGGGGAGCGCCCTGCAGTTTGAGGGGTCGGGGGGCGGGGGTCTGCGAGGGAAGCCCGAAGAGGAGGAGGGAGTAGGAGGAGGACGAAGATAAGGAGGAGGATAGGAGGAGTATGAGGAGGACTAAGATGAGGAAGACGAGGACGACGACGTCGACGAAGAGCAGGAGGGGAAGGAAGAGGGGGGGACGAAGAGGAGGAGGGCAACGAGGAGGAGGAGGAGGAGGAGGAGCTGGGTGCGCTCGCGTCATATCTGACTTCATAGCCCTCCCACCCATCCTTTACCATTATGTAGAGCCCCTCTCCAAGAGCACAGTAGGATGTTGAAGAGGAAAGCGATCCCCAAAGGGTACGCGATGCAGAGCATGGGATCGCATTACGCAGTCAAGCATCGGACATCATAGCATTGCAGCGCAAGGCTTGGCATCGATACATAGCGGCACCTAACACAGCATTGAGTTGCATAACATGGTTGTATGAGCGGTTCAGTTGAAAAAACATGTTGGGGCACCGGCAATTTGGAGATGAGGCCAGTGCTGCAGCGGGAGCACCATTCGGAATGACCGCAAACGCAGATTTGAGAGCGGGGGCATCATTCGGAAGAACCGAAACGCGAAAATGAGACCAGCGTTGCAGCGGGGGCACGATGTTGAAAACTAGAAGCGCCGAAAAGAGGCCAGCGTTGCAGCGAACCCCCTTTGAAGGACCGAGAACGATCGGATTGGAAAAACACATCAGAAAGACCAACGCGCCCACATCATGTGTGTAAAGATATTACGTATGCGGAGGGGGGGGCGGATATTCTCAGCACATGTCCGGGACAGAGAGGCGATTAGTATTCCGGTTTATTGTGGAGGAGGAGGAGGACAACGAAAAGGATAAGGAAAAGGAAGGAAGATTGGGGGGAGGGTGGGGGAGCAGCCGACATCAGCATTTACTATGGAGATCGCTGGCCTGCAGTCGGCATTCGGGCAGTTCACGGTAGCGTTGCGAGACGAGAGTGCGAGGCCGCATTTCCATTCGGGAGTTCAATCGAGGGCTCTCCTTGGAAAAAGAGAGGGGGTCCAGAGGAGCAGCAGTAGCAGTGGCAGCGCCGAAGTCGGAGTGCATAATCGCAAGATCGACCCCGACATATCCTTCATCGCCTTAATACCTCCCTTCCTCCTCGTTCCCCTCGTCCTACTCATCCTAATCCCTGTTCCTCCTCCACCTGCTCGTCGATCCTCGTCACGGTGGCAGACATCTTTAATTTATCGAGTGTTACACCCATCCCCTCCTACGTGGAGGCAGGGTGCGGGTTGGGCCGGATCCCTGGGTGGCGACAGCACGCCCGATGGTCCTGGGATCTCAGACAGATCTTAGGTGCAAGTGGTCTAGTGCGGCGAGGGTTGTTATAGACGATTCGGCATCCGTTCGTTCGTCCCTCCTCGTCCCTCCTGCCTCCCTCCTCGTCATACCTTCCTCCTCGTCCTTCTCATCCTCCTCCTCCGCCTCCTCCTCCTCATCATACCTACCTCCCTCCCTCCCCCCATTCGTCCCTCCCTCCTCGTACCCCCCTCCTCGTCCTCGTCCTCCCTCGTCCTCGTCCCTCACGCCTCTCTCCTCCCTCCTCCTCCTCCCGACCGAATCCGCGGGAGTCAGGCACATCCTGGAGCAGGAGAGGCTGGACGAGCAGAGGTCCGGGACGGTGGACCTCGCGAAGTGGCGCAAGAACTATTTCAGGAAGGACAGAGGCGCTCCGTCCTGCCCCTCCCTTGGTGTCGCTCGGACGTGTGCACTCTTTCTCGGCGGGGATTACTAAGGAGCATTCTGGATCACCCTGCGAACAGAAAAAACACGCATGAAACCGAAAAAAAACGCAGGGAATGGACGTCCGAGCGATGGCCATCCCCCCCTCCGTCCTGGGCAGCTGGAGACCGTCTCTCGGTCCCGGGGCCGTCAAGAAGTACTCAAAGATGAGAGCCGGTCCTTGGGAAGAGGTCGAGATCTGAGGGGGCTCACGTCGCGAAAAAATGCGTCGTCGGAGAAGAGGGTTGAGGGGGAGCTGGTCACGTTCCCAGCCAGGCTGGTCAAGGAAGCGCAAAGATGGACTGAGGCGCGTGGGTTCGCGACGGACCCCGGTTCCGTGCAGAATCGGCGCTCCGTCACCGAAAAGGGCGGCATTGGCTCCGTGTTTCTGGAGTGGATTTTCCCCGACCGGTGGACTTCGGCGCCCATTTTCTGAGATGGATGCTTTCCTCAAACGCTATGCCTGCAAATCAGATGAAACCGTCGCCCCATGTCGGGCTCCAGCCTGATCCAAAAGGTTGCGGGGAGGAGAGGGTGCGAGCGTATGCAAGACCAGGGGCGCAAACATTTAGTCAACGCCTCCTTGTGCTGTAACTGCGGCTGCTGCTACCCTCCCTCGGCGCTATACTAGAATCGAGTCGTCCTGAGAGAATTGCGTATTTGGGGGTTGTCGAGTTCGACCTCCAAAATTAGGCGCCAGATCCGCGGATCCGTAATCCACGTTGCAGTCACGACGCTGAATTAGCACTACTCTCTGCTCAGGAGGGGATCCAGTTTTCGGGCCGCTCCTCAGATTTGGTTACCTGGAGCCGAATCGTGGCCGAGGCCCGTCGTGGCCCGAAAAGCCCCATTCGCTCCTTGCTCGGCGTCCCCTGTGGTACCGACCACCGACGACCAACCACCGACTACCAGCGCCCTGCGCCAGCAGCAGCAACAGCACCAAACCCCGTACAGACCACCAGCGCCGGCTCCACCGAGCGACGCGACACCACCAACACACGACGACATCGTTTACAAGGATGCATTTTCTTCCTCCTTGGCCTATATGATTTGTTCTACGTCTCGCGTGCATGTCTCAACACGCACACACACACACACACACGCACTACAGTATCTCGAGGCTAAGGCCTCACCCACCTCGTCTCACGAGGCCTGGACACTTGTCCGCACTGGTGATTCGTTCGTTCGTTCAGCATCCCCTATTGTAGCACGAAGGCTGCAGTGTGTGCCCCACTTGGGCGTGTGGGCCGACCTGCGACAGCCGGGGGAGCTCCGGCGTGGTTGCCGGTTGCCACCTGCTGGGGCAACAGAGGCGTTCGCGCAGTTTTCTTCGCGCACCAGCACGCGCGCGGGCCCGCCTGCGGTTCGAGGAGGCGCAAGCAGAGGAGCAAACGATGACATGAACGTAGATGTTCGGAGGTCCGCGCGGATTTCTCGGATCGGCGCTGGACCCCCCTCCCTGGCGCGCGGTGCGCGGCAGGGGCGGCGCCGGCGGCGCCGCCAGGGGTGCCAGCGCCGATCCGAGAAATCCGCGAGGAGCGCCGAACGATTATGTTCATGTCATTGTTTGATCCTCTAGCAAGCATGGATTAAAGCAAGTGGATTAGCGGCGGCTCACGTTTCCAGGTAAACTCGACGCGATCCGTCGCCAAATCAGGCGGCACTGGCGCCACGTAAAGGGGGGTATTTCCCCCGATCCGCGGACATGGCGCGCACGCGCCAGCCCCACGGACGGGGGTTGTATGATGGCTGGGGCCAGGATATCCCCCCGGATTTCATAGCCCCCTCTTCTTCTTTCGATACGTGCCTTAGTCTCCCCCCCCTCGTCCGCGCACATGCTTCGGGCCATACTTTGCGAACCCCCTCTTGGATGCTCCCCTCTCAGACGCCTCCGATGAAGTTTGCCAGAGGTGAGCGTGATGCTGCGCCGACCCCAGACTCCCGACGTCGATTTCTCATTGCGTGGACCCCTGGAGGTCCAGCCCCTTTCCCGGAGACGGGCGGCCCATCCCGAGTCGTCTTTGTTGACGGCCCCATGGGGACAGGCAAGGCTCCTCGGAGGCCAAAGGAAAAACAGCAGAGATGCTCCTTCGTGACTTCTGGCTGGGCTGGTCACTTAGTCTCCACACGAGCGAGGCAGAACGGAGTCGTCTGCGCCGACACTGGCGGGTAAGCTTCGGAGCGGGCGTCGGAGAGCAGTCCTCGGACGGCCGGAGCCCTTCCGAGCCTTCTGAGCAGGCCCGTCCCCTCCACCCTGGGCTCCCCTATCGGGGGCGGAAAAGAGGGGGGTGATGATTAGGGGGGGGGATATCATGGCGGGGGCCATGATATCTCCCCAGATTTCGTGGCGCCTCTTCTTGTTTTATCACGTCCCTGGCACCCCCGCTGGGCCGCGCACATGCCGCCGGTCATGATTTGCACCCCCCCCTCTTGGACACCCCCCTCTTTGCCGCTCCCGATACTCCCGGAGCTCTCTCGAGGTGCTTTCTGACCAGAATTTAGAGGCGAATCCAGCTGTAGGGACGAGGGTCTCCCAGGAGGCCCAAGACGGCGAAAACGAACGAAGGGTAGCGGCATCCGTGCGCTACGTACATTGGCGCATGAGTGGAGCGAGTGCCTCCAGGAAGGCCCCCTGAACGAGCATCTAAGGCTGGCCCGTCTTCTCGGCGCCGTCGGGCCGGTCCCGCTTTCTTCGAGTCCCCCTCGCTGTCCCATTCGTCGCCCTAGAGATCCCGACCCCTTCCCTGGGGCCAGGTTTTCGCCCCGCCAGTTGAGCAAAAATGACGTCGTCGGAGATCTGGGATCCCCCACCCTCGTCGCACTCCTCCTCCTCCTCCTCCTCCTCCTCCTCCTCCTCCTCCTCCTCCTCCTCCTCCTCCTTCCTCCTCCACCTCCTCTCCTCCTCCTCCTCCTCCTCCTCCTCCTCCTCCTCCTCCTCCTCCTCCTCCTCCTCCTCCTCCCCGACCTGTTATCCTCCCCTCCCTCCCTTTCGCGCCCCATTCCTCCTGCCCTTCCTTCGCTGCCCTTCTCTTCCCCTCTCTCCCCGCCCTCCTCGTCGCCTCGCCCTCTTTGCCCTGGCTGCCCCGATGTCCCCCCGCCCCGAGGCTGGCGGACGCCGTCTTCCTTCGGGAGCCCTCCGGTGTCCGGCGCTCCCACCGCCGAGGGGACGCCCCAGTTTGTGGAGGCATCGTCCCTCCCCCCTGGCAGGGAGGAGGGCACGAGGAGAAGAGCGGGGAGGAGAAGAAGGAGGAGGGGTCCAGGGACCGAGTTTAACCGGATTGGAATGGTGGTGGTGAGGAGGAGGAGGAGGAGGAGGAGGAGGAGGAGAAGGAGGGGCTACCTCGTGCTCATCGCCAGCAGGGGGGGGAACACGAGGAGAAAGGCGAGGAGCGGCAAGGATCAAAGACAAATTGGCACGAGCACAAACTTTCTCGGCGCTGGACCCTCCTGGCGGAACCTCCGGCGCCGCCCATAGCGCGCCTCGCGCGCCAAGGAGGGGGGTGCGCCGACCCAAGTCATCCGTGCGGGAATCCGAAAGTTTATGTTTATGCCGCTCTGTCTTCTTGTGTAAAGGGTGGTTAGCGAGGAGGAGGAGAGGGTCACCTAGTGCGATCCATGGTTTCGAGGAGGGAAGGACCGGAGGAGGCTGCGGACCGCGCTCTCATGGTTCCGAGGAGGGAAGGAGGAGGAGGAGGAGGAGGAGAAGGAGGAGGAGGCGGCGCTGGTTGGTCAGAAGAGGGCGAGTTGATACAACGGTAATTTGCCTTCGGGGAGCCCCTCGTCGCCGCGGCTGGACGTAGCTCGGAAAATTGGTGCGTTTGGACGACTCTGGGAAGGGGTCCAAGGAACGATTTCGATTTGCCGTTTGCTCAAGTCGCCTTGCTCCGAGTAGGGGGGGTGACGATGACGACGACTGCGGCGACTCTTGCTGAGATGAAGATGGAGATTGTGATGGGGGGAGAAGGCGAGGACGATGACAACGACAACGGCTACGATGGCGGTGATGATGGCGGTAATGATGTTGGTGATGGTGTTGGTGATGGCGGTGCTAGTGGTGATAATGATGACGA
>CAUYUJ010015319.1:0-55000 GCA_963575745.1 Prorocentrum cordatum
TGGCCCGGGAATGGAGTTCTGGGAAATCGAGAGCACGAAGTGGGCACGAAGTGTGTGACTGTATGCGAAAAACGATCCCCGCCGGCAAACCCCAACAGCCCCCCAACTGCCACCCAACTGCCCCCAACGGCTGCCCAGACCCCCCTGTGGAGTAATGTTGAAGTAATGTTGAAGTAATGTGCTGCTCTCTTTTTAGCCCATTAGAAACCTATCAGTCTTCGATGTTAGGTAATATGAGGAGAAGGAAGAGAAGGAGAGGAGGAGGGCGCAAGGGCGGACGCGAGGCACGGGCCCGCTCCGATTGAATATGTTTCACCAGGGGGGGGGGGGGCGCTCCGTTTCAATGTGTCTCGCCATGCATGCCCTCCCCCCCCCGAGAGGGCTCGCCATGCGAGGGGGTGGGCGAAGGAAAACGACGGTGAGGAACGGGAGGAGGAGGACGAGGGGAACGGGAGGAGAGGGTTCACCATGCGAGGGAAGTGGTGGGCAGCAGCGTGGCGGTAGGCGCTGCGGCTGCGTGCTGAACGCCAGATCCGCTGCGTGAAGAGACATGGCGTTGCCTTCGTTGTCCTAGCCCTCCAAACCCCCACTCTGAGTATTCTTCCATATGTGCCCATATATCCTCGCCCCGCTCCTCACGACTGTGTTTTCCTCGACCCACGGGGGAGATGGGAATGTTCCCGAAATAGTCGGTCTCCGACAACTTCGCGTGAAAAGACACGGCGCTGACTCCGCGTGAAAAGACATGGTGTTGCCTCCCTTTTCGTAACCCTCCTCCTAGTATTCCATATATGTGCCCATCGCCCCACTCCTCACGATTGTTTGGTTTTTTGTCCAACCCTCCTGCGTTGGGTTCTCGTTTTGAATAGAGCACTGCTCGCGCGTCTCCTTCCTTCCTTCCCGCCCCTCTCTTCCCCCCTGCCTTTTACCTCGCTCGTCGCCATCCCTGGGGGGCTGCGATCTGTGAAACTGTCGCCACGTTCGAGGCCTGCTGGGGGGGGGCCCAGCACAGTGGGTACCCACCGCAGATTCAAATGGGACCTCGTGGGGGGTTGCGATCTGTGAAACTGTCGCCACTTTCGAAGCCTGCTTGGGGCCCAGCACAGTGGGTACCCACCGCAGACTCAAATGGGACCTCGCCATCCCTGGGGGGCTGCGATCTGTGAAACCGTCGCCACTTTCGAAGCCTGCTGGGGGGCCCAGCACAGTGGGTACCCACCGCAGACTCAAATGGACCTCGCCATCCGTGGGGGGCTTGCGATCTGTGAAAACCGTCGCCACTTTCGAGGCGTGCTGGGGGGGCCCAGCACAGTGGGTACTCACCGCAGACTCAAATGTGACCTCGCCATCCCTGGGGGGCTGCGATCTGTGAAACTGTCGCCACTTTCGAGGCCTGCTGGGGGGCCCGACAGGGGTCCCCACCGCAGACTCATTTGACCTCGCCATCCCTGGGGGCCGCGATCTGTGAAACCGTCGCCACTTTCGAAACCTGTGGGGGGGCCCAGCACATGGGTACACACCGCAGACTCAAAGTGACCTCGCCATCCCTGGGGGGCTGCGATCTGTGAAACTGTCGCCACGTTCGAGGCCTGCTGGGGGGACCAGCACAGTGGGTACCCACCGCAGAGCCTCCCTGGGGGGCTGCGATCTGTGAAACCGTCGCCACTTTCGAGGCCTGCTGGGGGGCCCAGCGCAGCGGGTACCCACCGCAGACCCAAATGGGACCTCGCCATCCCTGGGGGGCTGCGATCTGTGAAACTGTCGCCACTTTCGAGGCCTGCTGGGGTGCCTAGCACAGTGGGTACCAACCGCAGACTCAGATTTGACCTCGCCATCCCTGGGGGGCTGCGATCTGTGAAACTGTCGCCACTTTCGAGGCCTGCTGGGGGGCCCAGCACAGTGGGTACCCACCGCAGACTCAAATGGGACCTCGCCATCCCTGGGGGGCTGCGATCTGCGAAACTGTCGCCACTTCCGAGGCCTGCTGAGGGGCCCAGCACAGTGGGCTTCCCGCACGTCTTTCTCCTGCTCTGCCCATTTTTCTTGTATGGTTCTCCTGCGCATCATGCCATACTCGCGTGTCCCAAGTAGCTTACATATCAAACAACGGATCCTGCAATTTGATTGTCCATTGCAAGTTTCGGCCAACTCCTCGTTTCCCATGATACAAATGGGTTGGGTACGTCACAGGGTAATTTTCCCAATCCTCCTGCGTTGGGTTCTCGTTTTGAATAGAGCGCTGATCGCGCGAACCTTCCTTCCTTCCTTCCCGTCACTCTCTTCCCCCCTGCCTTTTACCTCGCCATCCCTGGGGGGCTGCGACTGCGAAACTGTCGCCACTTTCGAGGGCTGCTGAGGGGCACAGCACAGTGGGTACACACCGCAGATTCAAATTAGACCTCGCCATCCCTGGGGGGCGGCGATCTGTGAAACTGTCGCCACTTTCGAGGCCTGCTGAGGGGCCCAGCACAATGGGTACCCACCGCAGACTCAAATGGGACCTCGCCATCCCTGGGGGGCTGCGATCTGTGAAACCGTCGCCACTTTCGAAGGCTGCTGGGGGGCCCAGCACAGTGGGTACACACCGCAGACACAAATGGGACCTCGCCATCCCTGGGGGGCTGCGATCTGTGAAACTGTCGCCACTTTCGAAGCCTGCTGGGGGGCCCCGGCACAGTGGGTACCCACCGCAAACTCAAACTACACCTCGCCATCCCTGGGGGGCTGCGATCTGTGAAACTGTCGCCACTTTCGAGGCCTGCTGGGGACCCAGCACAGTGGGTACCCACCGCAGACTCAAATTAGACCTCGCCGTCCCTGGGGGGGCTGCGATCTGTGAAGCTGTCGCCACTTTCGAGGCCTGCTGGGGGGCCCAGCACAGTGGGTACCCAACGCAGACACACATGGTACCTCGCCATCCCTGGGGGGGCTGCGATCTGTGAAACTGTCGCCGCTTTCGAGGGCTGCTGAGGGGCCCAGCACAGTGGGCAGTGAGAGCAGCGCAGGCTACTTCCGCTGCTTCGACGTCAACTCCCTGCGCCTCGGGCGGCTGCTCGCCGGCGGTAATTTCGACTAAGCCCAGTGCTTGGTCGAGGAGGCTTCCTCGTATCACGCCTCGAAGCCAGTTGATGTCTTCTGTTGAGATGTTGTCGAGGCTCAGCCGTAATCTCGTCCTTAGGCCTTCCTCGTTAGGCCTTGCGCTTGCTGGGTCAAGGGACCTGGTCGGCACCGCGATGCGAGGGAGTTGGGCGAGGCTTCTGGGTACCCAGTCCCGCGGGGAACGACTGGAGGAGGCATCCCTGATGCGGTCGCGGATCTGCGCCGCGGCCTCTAGTGCCCATCCGTGCGGGGCGCTACAAAGTCGGGCGAGGGCGCAAACTGTGGTTCTGAGCATTGGTTCCTCCCCCAGGCTTGGGTCCCCCCTATCTGCAGTCGGGTACCCTGACTCGCTTGGGTTGTCCGTCATGTGCCGCCATGCCGCTAGCAGCTCCGAGATTAACCAAATCGGAGAGTAACTGGCGGTCTCCGGTAGGTGGTCTGGGGAGCAAATGTGGCTCGCTATGGGGGCATATCTTGCTCCTACCCTGACGAGCTGGTAGGTGAGTTGTGTACCCAGAGCGTCGAAGGGGGTGTCCTGGAGCTGCCGCGCCTTCGGAGTGGAATCTGCCCACCTCTAGACACCATGGCGTGGCTAACCTGTGGCAGACGATGCACATGAGGCCTTGGGGGTCTGGTGCGAGCCAGCAGCCACAGTGCCCGCATCTGGCGGATGGGTGAAAGAAGTCCCCGGGCTTTATCATGTGGGACGTGTTGTTTAGGGGCCATGGTCCCTCTGGTGTGTCATTGCCCTCGAGTGCGACTCCTGGGGTGCCTGGGGAGCGTGGGCCTGCGCCTGGGATGGCCGGGGCCGCCCGGCCGTCAGGTCCTGTGCCGTGCTGTCCTGTGGATATGACGCCATCGTCCGCCTCGTCCCATTGTCCAGATCTGTGTAGCGCCCAATTCCTGACCTCCCTATGGTCTGGGAAGTGGGCGCGATTCCGGCGGTGTTCGTGGATGAGGTAGCGGCATATCTTGCACCTGTGCTCGATGCCCCCTGCAGTGTCTCTCGCGCCAGGGGCAGCGTCGCGCCTCGCTCTTGAGAGCCCGAGGAGAGACGCTGGGAAGAGGCCGTCAGACGGGCCTCTTACCCCAGTGTCCGTGCACAGGGCCGCGTAGCGGAGGGCGTCGTATTCCAGGTGGGCCGCTGATAGCTCTGCGTCGGTTGGGTTGCCGCAATCCAGTCTCTCCGCCTCGATAGCAGGGTCCGCGGTAAGGCTCGCGTGACGGAAGGCCAGCACCTGTACTGGGTCTGGGCCCACACCTCCCAGCCTCGCCTCGTAGTCGGAGCCCGTGATGGACCATGCGAGCCAGGAGAGGTCGAGCTGGGCCAGCGCTGGGCCGCTGGCGCAGTACTGGTGGGAGGTTCCCTGCTCGCGCTGGGCCCTCCGATCAGGTGAGGCCCTGAGAGGACTCGGGGCACCCTCGGCCAGGTGTGGTTCTGTCACGCCCCAGGGGGGGTGGCGGAGCCAACGCGTGCAAACCAGATGTTCAAGGCCCTGTCTCATCGTTTGGTCGCGTACCGCTCGCCTGGGTAGGTCTCTCCATGGGCCCGCCCGAGGTTCGCGGCGGGCCACGAGCGCTGCAAGTGCCCCCTCGCTTGGTGCCCCTCGGGTCGGCGACCCTTGGGGCCAGGAAGGGCACGTCATCGCCGCGGGTGGTATTGGAGCCCGCTGGCACCTGGGCCGTTGCGGTAGTTGGGGGGCCCTGGCCTAGCTGGCGAAGGCCCCCCGTCTGAGCTCCACGGGTGGCGCCGCCCGCGCCTCGAGTCGTCCGACTGCCCCTCCTGACTGCGATGGCTTGAGCCTGGCGGTGGAGGCGAGGGAAGACCTGGAGGAGTGGCGATCAGGCGATCTCGGGCGGCAGGATCCGATCTGGCCTCGATCGCGTCGTTGTCTCCCCAGGCACTGCGCACTTCGCTATCGCTCGCGTGCCGCGAGGAGACACTCCCAGTCGACTTCTTATCGGGGCTGCCGTGGGCCTTCAGGCCCGATCGGGCGAAGGGGGGGCGCAGGAGAAATGGGGTGATCCTCGCTCGGCGCGCGCGCGGCGCCTGCGCCTGCCAGAGGGGGGGGGAATGGGAAGCGAGTCGGGGGGGGGGGGGGGGGGGGGGGAGGGGGGGGGGTGGGCGCGGTGTGAAGAGGGGGGAGAGCGGATAGCGCCTCGCTTGAGCTGATGAGGCCCTGCTCGACCGTGTTCCTGAGGCGGGTGCCCTCGTAGGCCTCGAGGCCCCTCGGAGTGTCCACCCCAGGCAGTCGCGCACCCTGTTCCTGAGTTGTGTTGAAGTGTTGAGAAGGGGGGCGCAGCTGACCGCCGCAGAGTACGCTCTATCATGGTTGAGGGGGGCGCAGCTGACCGCCGCAGAATTCGCTCTTTCATTCGAATGGGGGTAGCAGCTGACCGTCGCTGGAATCACTGTTTGTTGGCGGTTGCCTCCGTCTCCGCTGCCAGGGTGCACCTCGGGGGGGGGGGGGGGGGGGGGGGGCTAGCCACGGTCTGCGGAGATGCAGGCGCGTGCTCTCTGGGGGGGTGAGCGACATCCTCCGCTGCTGCGGGCTGCGGCGCCTCCTCTCGGCACTCCATGGGGTTCGCTGCATCTGAAGCCTCTCGGAGACCCTCTGGGCCGCCATTGTCAGCCTCAGGGGGTTGGATGGTCCCTATTGCTGGAGGCGGGGGGTCCTGAGCGCCCCCTGGTCGAGGGGAGGAGGGAGGCGCGGGCGAAACAGGGGTCGAGATGGGGTCTGGAGTGGGGATGGGGAGAGATGGGCCAAGACCCTCCCGACTCTGAACCCCCGTCTCCCTGCCCCTGTTGTTCTCATCAGGTCTGCCGCCCTCGCTTTCCTCGGCAGGCCTCGACTGGGGGGAGTCGAGGACCTGCCTGGTGGCTTATCGTCTCGTTCCATCCCCCTCTGCATTGTCGCTGTCCCCCGCTGAGCAGCAAGCCGTCACGGTCGGAGCTGGTGCCGGCCTCTGCGCTGCCCCGAGGGGGGGAGGGGGCTGTTGTCTGAGGGGGGTCTGAACCTGATTGGGGTCTATGGGGGGGTCGACCGAGGCCAGTGACTGGGCCCCCGTGCCCTGCGCTGAGCGCCCCCCCCCCCCCCCCCCCCCCCTCGACGCCATCCGACTGATCCACCATGAGACTGGGGCCCGCGCTGCCTGCCAGAGCCGCGGCCAGGGAGCGGCGCCGCCGCCGATATGGCCGGGCGCGCCCCAAGGGGGCGGGGGGGCACAGGACCGCGGCCCGCCGCGCAGCACACGGGCGCCCCCTTGAGCGGCGGGAGACTGCCCCGGAGAAGGCAGGCCCACCAGACGGCTTGAGCCAGGCTGCGGACGCTGGTGGGGATACGCTTTTTTGGTTCGCGGCTCCAAGGCGAGGGGCAGGGAGCGGGCACAACGTCCGGGGCGCGGTAAGATGTAAATTGGTCGCAGTGGCGCATGCACATGCCAGGGGCAAAGTGCCCCTCATTGAGACGCAAGACAGCGTCGGCAGGTGACCAGCCCAGGCATCCCGGCAGGTGGGGAAGCAGAGGCGCGGCGACCGGCAGCGGAACGGGGGGGGGAAGTCGCCCACGCGGCGCCGAGCTCCAGCCGAACCACATTCGGAAGCAAGGCCAAGACGGAAAGCGGGGCACTGTAAAGCCGCAGGCAGAACGCGGATCCGACTGGCCAATGACCAAGCGAAGCCCACGTGCGTGCACACAGGGACAGGCCGTCCAAGACCTCGGAAAAGAGAGGGGGGAGAGAGCGAGCGCGAGCGACTAACTCAGACTCACTGCAGCACCCCGGGTAAACGATGGTGCGGCGAAAGAGGCCTGACTCATCAAGGCTCACTGGAGCTGAGGTGTGGCTGATCCGCGTCAGAGCGCCATTCAGTAGAGGAAGACCACTGGTGTGCGTTCACGAGGCTGAGCCACCTCCAACTGGTAGCCAGCGCGTGCACATCGTATCCGACTCGCGCAATTCGAGGGCACAACGATGCAAGTACTGACGAGGGCTGGTAGCTGGCGCTGCTCTGAAAGGAGAACGACCACGAACTGCAGAAGGCTGAACTACTCAATGCAGGGCCACTCACTTGACGAAGCCAAACACCGGGTGTCACCGAGTGTGTGGCTGACAGCCGCACCCACTCCACACCTGCCGCGCTGCCCGTGCGGAAGCCGAATACCCCGACGCCGGCGGCGAAACGATGGCTGGCGGCTGCCGAGCTGCTGGGCCGTGCCGCTCGTAGGCGGCGCGCTGACGGCGGGCCAAGACGTCCTTGTGGTAGAACCATGGCCGGGTCGGCGACGAATCACTAGGGCGGGTCTCAGGCAGGAGGGGGGCGCAGCCAAAAGCCGCTGAGCACCAGTGTCAATGAGGGGTGTCGGGGCACCAACCAATGAGAGACCACTGGTGCGCGCGCACGAGGCTGGCAACCACCAGCAGGTAGCAGGCGCACTTACATCGTATCCGACTCACGCAGTTCGGGGGCACAACGATGCAATGTCCTGGCGAGGGCTGGGGCTATGGCTGCGCCGAGAAGAGCAAAACGAACTTGGACCACGGAAGGCTGAACCACTCGATGCGGGGCCGCTCACTTGACGAAGCCAATCACCATGTGCATGGTGGACAGCCACACCCACTCAACACCTGCCGCGCTGCCCATGCAGAAGCCGGATGCGTCCGACGCCGGGGCGCGCAGGTGGCTGGCAGCTGCCGAGCTGCTGGGCTGTGCCGTTCGCTGGCGGCGTGCTGACGTGCCAAGGCGCCCTTGTAGTAGAACCATGGCTGGGTCGGCGACGAGGGGCCGATGCCCCCTGGGCAGGTCTCAGGGCGGGCGCTCTTCTGCGGTCGCTGCAATCTACGCTGTTGGTCGGGGGAGGGGGGGGGCGCAGCCAGTAGCCTCAGAGACGTTGTGAATGAGAGTGAGAGAAGGGGGGGGCGCAGCCAAAAGCCGCTGGACACAGATAAAGGCACCCAGGGCATCCATGTACAGAACTTCTCGACCACGGGGGGGCGGGGCTGAGCGAGGGTGGTGCGGTGGGTAATGTAGGTCGCCAACCACTGCCGTTCACTGCGCTGTGAAGACCACTGGTGTGCGCGCGCGAGGCTGGCAGCCGCTAGCAGGTAGCCGGCGCGCTTGCATCGCATTCGACTCACGCAGTTCGGGGGCGCAACGATGCAATGTCCAGGCGAGGGCTGGGGCCGCGGCTGCGCCGAGAAGAGCGAAACGAACTTGGACCGCGGAAGGCTGAACCACTCGATGCGGGCCCGCTCACTTGACGAAACCAATCGCCATGTGCATGGTGGACAGCCGCACCCACTCAACACCTGCCACGCTGCCCATGCAGAAGCCGGATGCCCCTGGGCTGCACCGTTCGCTGGCGGCGTGCTGACGTGCCAAGGCGTCCTTGTAGTAGAACCATGGCTGGGTCGGCCGCGAGGGGCCGATGCTCCCGCAGGTCTCAGGGCGGACGCTCTTCTGCGCCCGATGCAATCTACGCTGTTGATCGGGGGGGGCGCAGCCAAAAACCGCGGAGACGCTGTGAATGAGAGGAAGAGAAGGAGGAGGAGGAGGAGGAGGAGGAGGAGGAGGAGGAGGAGGGGGAGGAGGAGGAGGAGGAGGGGGAGGAGGAGGAGGGGGCGCAGCAAAAAGCCGCTGGACACATATTAAGATGGGGGGTGGCCGGCGGCCGCACTGCCGCCGGTGACAACCTATCCAGGAACGGGGGCGTCTTGGCGGGGGGGTGCCGCGCCACTGCGAGACGAACGCGCCTGTCCCCGTGAAGGGTGGACAGGGCGCGGCCAGCGTGGCCTCCGTGCCTCACGCAGGGCGCCCATGCACTGCACCTCTTGTCCAACGGCCCCTCGTTGTCCTCCTCGGCCTCCTGCAAGGGGGGGCGCAGCCAGAAGCAGCTGAACGCAGGTGCACGGTTGGGGGTGGGCAGCTGCAGGGACATCCCGGCAGTGCGCCAGCGCGCGTGGACCACGCTGGAGAGGGCGGTGCCGCCGCCACCGCTGACCGACAGAAACGGGATGCAAGAGCACCAGAGCCACAGAGGGCGGGCCCGGGACCAGCGGCGGCCCCCCAGGGAGCCAGGCGCCAGGATGCAAGCCACAGGAGAACCCGCGGGACACGCAGTCTGTTCACACTACCGCCGCTGAGCCCACACTTCCAATCACACAGGGGGCGCAGCCAACAGTCGCAGAGCTCGCGCTTTCATCCGCGCTGAGTGTGCTAGCGCCGGAGGCGCCTCCTGGGGGGGGACATGCGCCTCCGCCTCCACTCGCAGCGCTGCAACTGCGAAAGTGGGCGCCGAGACGACGAGCACGATTTGAAGGAAAGGGTGCCTGCGAGAGCCCCATCAGAGATAGGAAGGGCCCCCGTCACTGCTCACAGCGCTGCAATGATGGCTGGGAGCGCTGGGAAACGAGGCGTGCACGGGGGGGGGGGGGGGGGGGGGCGGAGGGCGCACCCCTTCCGCGGGCCGCGTTTTGCAGGGCAGCAACGGGCCTGCTGCCAGTGACCGCCCTCCACGCACCTGATCCCCGCGTGTGCGATGCCGCGAGGGGGGCAGCAAAGGCTACTGTGGGGCGACGGTCCACCATTGTTTTTTGCGCTTCTTGGGGGCCTGGTTGTTCGGGTGGCCCTTTGCCGCGTGGTGGTCACTGCTCACTCCGCCGCTCCGACGGTGCAGCTGCCGCGGCCGAGCCCAGTCGACGTCGAGGCCCAGCGCGTCGCCGACGATCCGTGCGTCGCACTTGTGGCTGCGGAAGGATTCCAGGAAGAGGTGGCAGGTTTGCGGGTCGTGCCGAAGCGGGTCGAGCGCGCCCTTGCTGCCGGGCACAGACTGCCGCTTGGCGAAAGCGTGCCAGGTGCCAGTGAACATTGGCCCCAGTGTGACTTGGAGTCGTCTTATCGCCTCGCCGGGTGTCTCCCCGGGGAGGTCCCACTGGATGTTGTTGATTCCTGTTTTGTACAGCTGTTGTCCCGTGTCGGGGTCCTTGGGCCCTGGCCATTGGCGCGGGTCGGGCCCGTGGTGCCGCCGTGTATCCTGGCCGCAAGTCTCCGACGTACCGGCCTCGTTGTCCTGGCCGGAGGGCTCGCGATCTGCTCGCGACAGCTCCGGCAGCGCGCCTGGCGGGGTTCCGCGGGGTGGTTGGCCGCCGGGCGGGGGTCGGATCGCATCCGGCGGCCAGGGCAGACGCAGCCTTGTGGCACGTGGGGGAGGGCCCCTTTCGCTGGCGTTCGCCTTCGGGCCTGTGCCCGCCGTCGCCCCCAGGCGCGCCCCCTTTGGTCAGCGCAGGACTCTCTCCGGCCTCTGGGGCACCGCTGGTTGTGCCAGGCGCGCGCACGCACGGCGGCGCAGCTTCCATAGCCGAGGCGCGAGCTGCTTTGCCAGTAGCGCCCTGGGCGCCTGGAGAGGGCGCCCGGGGCTCGCCGCCCATGAGAAGTTCACTGACAAGGGAAGGGGGGCGAATAGGCGCGAAGGGGTTTCTCCCGACGAGCCAGAGGATGGCTTCGGTGTCCTGCGTCTGGATGGTTGTTCCGTGGTCTCCCTGCTGGGTGTGTGGCGCCCCCAGAGGACTGCTGACGGTCTGATTGTTCTGAAGGGGAGGTGAGGGTGGCACGGAGTGGCAGGCGAGCCCCTGCTGCCCCGGAATCTCGCTTGGCTGACTGTTGCGGCTGCCGTCAGCACTATCGGGGGCCACCCCCTGTCCACCCGGTTTTAATCCAGAAACATGAGAGAAAGCTCGTGCCGCTTCCGCACCTTGCGGGGCTCCCGCCGCTTCGGCCCCCCGATGCCCCGCGGCGTCCGCAGCCTCCGCCGTCTCCGCCGTGGCCCCCCCTCCTTTCCTCTGCCTTGCTGGTGCTGCTGAAGGGGGGGGGGGGGGTGTTAGTGTGAGCTGCGCGCTGATCACTGCAAGCTACCGCCTCTCGATTCCCCTTTGGGACGTCATCATCTGACAACGATGCGGGGGGTGGTATCGTGACCTCTGCCGAATTTCCTCTGCCCTGCGGGGTGCTGTTGCTGCTGCTGCTGCTGCCGCTGCCCTGCTGCTGCTGCTGCAGCTGCTGCTGGGCCCTGTTGCTGCTGCTGCTGCCGCTGCGGCTGTTGCTGCAGCTGCTGCTGCTGCCCTGCTGCTGCGGCTGCTGCTGCTGCCCAGCTGCTGCGGCTGCTGAGGCTGCTGCAGCCCTGTTGCTGCTGCTGCTGCTGCTCTGCTGGTGTCTGCAGCTCTCCTCTGTGTGCTGCCCGCCTCCCTGCTCGAGGCAACTCCCCCCCTTTCCTCTGCCCTGCTGGTGCTGCTGAAGGGGGGGGGGGGGGGGGGGGGGCTGCGCGCTGATCACTGCAAGCTACCGCCTCTCGATTCCCCTCTGGGACGTCATCATCTGCCAACGATGCGGGGGGTGGTATGCTGCTGCTGCTGCTGCTGCTGCTATGTCCCGAGATGCCGTTGTGAGTATCGAGATCTCTCGCGTCAGCGCCAGGGGCCTCGGAGAGAGCCGACCCGAGGATTCCAGAGACGCTGGGACCAGGGAAAGCCTCCAGGCGGCACCCCGGGGCCTCAGAAAAGACGACGATGCCAGCAGGTAAATGTCGGTCGTCGTCGCGTCGGTCGTCAGCGTCGTCGTCTCCAGGTTGGCGTGCAACCGAGTCGCTGGCTGCACCGCGCGTCTCGGAGTCGCGCATCGTATTCTCCGCGCAGCCATCCGCTGTGCAGCCAGCAGGGCCCCAGAGTCCCGCTGGGCCCTGAACGCCCAGCTCGCTTTCGAAGGCGCGCAGCGGGGATCCAGTGCACAGCGCCCAATCGTTCTGGGCGGAGCCGATCGGGCAGTCCTGGGGGATCATGCCGAGGATCGCCGACATGGCAGGGCGGCCGTTCGCAATGTCCGCCGCGGGGTCGCTGGACGTCAACGCCGAGAAGGCGAAGTTGCGCGCAGCAGCCGTGGTGTCTGCGGACTGGTCCTGGGACAGCTCGCAGAGAGCACAGTGCGTCGCGGTCTGTGCCCAGGCAGCGGCGGGGACCTTCGGGGGCGCAACGAGCCCGCGCGGGATGTCCGCGAACTCCAGGCCAGCCGAAGGCGACTTGGGCAGCTTGCCAGCGATGTCAGGCGTGATGTAGCCCATGGTCGCCAGCATGCTCACGCGGCCGTTCCTCAGCTCTGCCTGCCACTGGTGAGCGAGATTCTCCGCGCAGCCATCCGCTGTGCAGCCAGCCGGGCCCCAGAGGCCCGCGGGGTCCTGAACGCCCAGCTCGCTCTCGAGCTTGAAGGCGCGCAGCGGGGATCCAGTGTACAGCGCCCCATTGCCCTGGGCGGAGCCAATCCGGCAGTCCTGGAGGAACGTGCCGAGGATCGCCAACCTGGCAAGGCGGCCGTTCGCAACGTCCGCCGCGGGGTCGCTGGACGTCAACACCGCGAAGGCGAAGTTGCGCGCAGCAGCCGTGATGTCCGCGGGCTGGTCCTGGGACAGTCCGCAGAAAGTACCGTGCGCCAAGATCTGTGCCCAGGCCGCGGCGGGGTCCTTCGGGAGCGCACAGAACCCGCGCGGGATGTCCGCGAACTCCAGGCCAGCCGAAGGCGACAGGTGGCCAGGCAGCTGCCCAGTGATCTCGGGCTCGATGAAGCCTATGGTCGCCAGCATGCTCGCGCGGCCGTGCTGCAGCTCGGTGTGCCGTCGGCGGCGGGCGGCTGGCCGAGTGTGGTTTTGGTGGTGGTTTCGGCGCCCTTCTTCGGGAGGGGAAAGAAGAAGGAAACCGGAACCGGAACCGGAACCGGAACCGGAACCAAAACCAGAACAGAAGAGCGCCGGAAGAAGGCAAACGCAAACCGGAACCAAGACCAAAACCGGAACCAAAACCAGGACCTCGGGAGCCCCTCGAACCAAAGAAGAAAAAGGAAACCGAAACCGGAACCGGAACCGGAACCGGAACCGGAACCGTGACCTAGGAGGCCTTCTTCGGGGCGGGGAAGAAGAAGGAAACCGGAACCGGAACCGGAACCGGAACCAGAACCATGACCGGAGGCGCCCCTGGGCACCGAGAAAAAAAAGGAAACCGGAACCGGAACCGGAACCGGAACCGGAACCACGACGACCGTCTCAAACGAAAAAAGAAGAAGGAAACCGGAACCAGAACCAGAACCGGAACCAAAACCGTGACCTAAAGGTTTTCTCTGCGGGCGAAAAAGAAGAAGGAAACCGGAACCAAAACCGGAACCGGAACCAAAACCGTGACCTGAGGGTCTTCTCTGGGGCGGAGAAGAAGAAGGAAACCGGAACCGGAACCGGAACCGGAACCAAAACCGTAACCTGGAAGGTCTTCTTTGGGACCCCGAAGAAGAAGGAAACCGGAACCAAAACCGGAACCGGAACCAAAACCGTGACCTGAGGGTCTTCTCTGGGGCGAAGAAGAAGAAGGAAACCGGAACCGGAACCGGAACCAAAACCAAACCGTAACCTGGAAGGTTTTTTCTGGGACCCCGAAGAAGAAAGAAACCGGAACCAAACCAAAACTGGAACCAAAACCGTGACCTTGGGGGGTCTTTTTGGGACCCCGAAGAAAAAGGAAACCGGAACCAGAACCGGAACCGGAACCAAAACAGTGACTGGGGGGTCTTCGGGAGCCCGACGAAGAAGGAAACCGGAACCGGAACCTTTACCAAAGCCGTGACCTGGTAGGTTTATTTGTGCTCCGAAGAAGAAGGAAACCGGAACCGGAACCGGAGCCGGAACCAAAACCGTGACCTTGGGGCCTTTTGTGGGACCCCGAAGAAGAAGGAAACCGGAACCAGAACCGGAACCGGAACCAAAAACCGTGACCTGCAGCTTCCTTGGCTTCGAAAAAGACGGAAACCGAAACCATAACTGGAACGGCATTCAGAACCGTGACCTGCAGTAGTCCACATGGCATTCCCGTGAAGAAAAAACTGGCACCATGAGGTGCTTGTCTTGGAGACGGAGGTTATTGAATAGCGGGTGCTCCCTTGGAGATTGAGTCTCTTGAAACAGAAGCGGTGGGGCGGGCGGGCGGGCGGGGGCGGGCGGGCGGGTCGGGTTTTTAAGTAGACCTCTAGAGAGTGCTCTCTGGCAGCGGGGTCTGTTGAGTACTGGGTGCCTTCTTGGACACGGGGTCTGTTGAGTACTGGGTGTTGTCTTGGAGACGGAGGCTTGTAAATACTGGGTGCTCCCTTGGACACGGAGTCTGTTGAATATTGGGTGCTGCCTTGGAAACGGGAGCTGTTGAATAGTGGCTGCTCTCTTGGAAACTGAGTCTGATGAGTAATGGGTGCTCTCTTGGAGACAGAAGCGGGTGGTCGGGCGGGCGGGCGGGGGGCGGGTGGGCGGTCGGGTTTCCAAATAGACCTCTAACGAATGCTCTCTGCAACGGGGTGTGTTGGACACGGAGTCTGTTGAATACTGGGTGCTGCCTTGGAGACGGGAGCTGTTGAGTAGTGGCTGCTCTCTTTGAAACGGAGTCTGTTGAGTAATGGGTGCTCTCTTGGAGACAGAGGCGGGCGGTCGGGCGGGCGGGCGGGCGGGCGGGGCGGGCGGGCGGGTCGGGTTTTAAACTAGACCTCTAGTGGGTGCTCTCTGGCAGCGGGGTCTGTTGAGTACTGGGTGCCTTCTTGGACACGGGGTTTGTTGAGTACTGGGTGTTGTCTTGGAGACGGACCTTGTTGAGTACTGGGTGCTCTCTTGGACACGGAGTCTGCTGAATGCCAAGTGCTGTCTTGGAGACGGAGGTTGTCTGAGTAGCGGGTGCTCTCTTTGGGACGGAGTCAGTTGAGTAGCGGGTGCTCTCTTGGAAACAAAAGCGGGCGTTTTTTTTATACACCTCTAGTGGGTGCTCTCTGGCATCGGGGTCTGTTGAGTACTGGGTGCCTTCTTGGACACGGAGTCTGGTGAGTACACACGGAGTCTGTTGAGCACTTGGCGCTCTCTTGGCCACGGAGTCTGATGAATACCGGGTGCTGTCTTGGAGATGGAGGTTGTTTGAGACGCGGGTGCTCTCTTGGAGACGGAGTCTGTTGAGTAGTGGGTGCTCTCTTGGAGACAGACGCGGGCGGTCGGGCGGGCAGGCGGGCGGGGGGCGGGCGGGCCGGGCTTTGACATAGACCTCTAGTGGGTGCTCTCTGGCAGCGGGGTCTGTTGAATTCTGGGTGCCTTCTTGGACACGGGGTCTGTTGAATACAGAGCGCTGTCTTGGAGATGGAGGCTGTTGAATACTGGGTGCTCCCTTGGACACGGAATCTGTTGAATACCGGGTGCTGCCTTGGAGACGGGAGTTGTTGAAATGGAATCGGAACCCTCAGTGGCTGCTCTCTTGGAAACGGAGTGTGTTGAGTAATGGGTGCTCATTTGGAGACACAAGCGAGCGGTCGGGCGGGCGGGCGGGGGGCGGGCGGGCGGAACGGGCTTTTTAACTATACCTCTAGTGAGTGTTCTCTGGCAACGGGGTCTGCTGAGTACTGGGTGCCTTGTTGGACACGGAATCTGTTGAGTACTGGGTGTTGTCTTGGACACGGATCTTGTTGAGTACCTGCCGTGCTCTCTTGACACGGAAGTCCCTGAAATTAATACGAAGTTCTTTGGACCGGGAATCTATTGAGTAGTGGCTGCTCTCTTGGAGACGGAGCCGTTTGAGTACTGGGTTTTTTTTGGAACGGCAGGCGTTCGTCGGGCGGGGGCGGCGGGCGGGTCGGGTTTTGATGAAAACCTCTAGTGGGTGTTCTCTGGGCCGCGGGTCCTGGTTGAGTACTGGTCCATGTTGGATACGGAATATGTTGAGTACATAATGCTGTTTTGGAAACGGAATCAGTGAGACCTGTGTGCTCCTTGGACACAGAGGTCTGTTGAATACTGGCGCAGCCTTGGAAACGGAGTCCGTTGAGTAGTGGGTGCTGTCTTGGAGACACAGGCGCGAGGTCGGGCGGGGGGCGGGCGGGCGGGTCGGAGTTTTTAAAACAGACCTCTAGTGGGTGCTCTCTGGCAGCGCGGTCTGTTGAGTACTGGGTGCCTTGTTGGACACGCAAGTTGTTGAGTACAAGGTGCCGTCTTGGAGACGGAGTCTGTTGACTAGTGGGTGCTACCTTGGACACGGAGTCTGTTGAATACTGGGCGCTGTCTTGGAGACGGAGGCAAATGAACAGTGGCTGCTCTCTTGGATACTGAGTCTGTTGAGTAGTGGGTGCTCTCTTGGAAAAGGCGGGCGGTCGGGCGGGCGGGCGGGCGGGGGGCGGGCGGGCGGTCCGGGATTTTAAATCGACCTTTCCTGGGTGCCCTCTGGCAGCGGGGTCTGTTGAGTACTGGGTGCCTTCTTGGACACGGAGTCTGTTGAGTACACGGTGCTGTCTTGCAAACGGGGTCTGTTGAGTGCTGGGTACCGGAACCGGAGCCGGAACCAAAACCGTGACCTTGGGGCCTTTTGTGGGACCCCGAAGAAGAAGGAAACCGGAACCAGAACCGGAACTGGAACCAAAAACCGTGACCTGCAGCTTCCTTGGCTTCGAAAAAGACGGAAACCGAAACCATAACTGGAACGGCATTCAGAACCGTGACCTGCGGTAGTCCACATGGCATTCCCGTGAAGAAAAACTGGCACCATGAGGTGCTGTCTTGGAGACGGAGGTTATTGAATAGCGGGTGCTCCCTTGGAGATGGAGTCTCTTGGAAACAGAAGCGGCGGGGCGGGCGGGCGGGCGGGGGGCGGGCGGGTTGGTCGGGTTTTTAAGTAGACCTCTAGAGAGTGCTCTCTGGCAGCGGGGTCTGTTGAGTACTGGGTGCCTTCTTGGACACGGGGTCTGTTGAGTACTGGGTGTTGTCTTGGAGACGGAGGCTTGTAAATACTGGGTGCTCCCTTGGACACGGGGTCTGTTGAATATTGGGTGCTGCCTTGGAAACGGGAGCTGTTGGATAGTGGCTGCTCTCTTGGAAACGGAGTCTGTTGAGTAATGGGTGCTCTCTTTGAGACAGAAGCGGGCGGTCGGGCGGGCGGGCGGGGGGCGGGTGGGCGGGTCGGGTTTCCAAATAGACCTCTAACGAATGCTCTCTGGCAACGGGGTGTGTTGGACACGGAGTCTGTTGAATACTGGGTGCTGCCTTGGAGACGGGAGCTGTTGAGTAGTGGCTGCTCTCTTTGAAACGGAGTCTGTTGAGTAGTGGGTGCTCTCTTGGAGACAGAGGCGGGCGGTCGGGCGGGCGGGCGGGCGGGTGGCGGGCGGGCGGGTCGGGTTTTTAAACTAGACCTCTAGTGGGTGCTCTCTGGCAGCGGGGTCTGTTGAGTACTGGGTGCCTTCTTGGACACGGGGTTTGTTGAGTACTGGGTGTTGTCTTGGAGACGGAGCTTGTTGAGTACTGGGTGCTCTCTTGGACACGGAGTCTGCTGAATACCAAGTGCTGTCTTTGAGACGGAGGTTGTCTGAGTAGCGGGTGCTCTCTTTGGGACGGAGTCAGTTGAGTAGCGGGTGCTCTCTTGGAAACAAAAGCGGGCGGTTTTTTAATACAACTCTAGTGGGTGCTCTCTGGCATCGGGGTCTGTTGAGTACTGGGTGCCTTCTTGGACACGGAGTCTGGTGAGTACACACGGAGTCTGTTGAGTACTTGGCGCTCTCTTGGCCACGGAGTCTGATGAATACCGGGTGCTGTCTTGGAGATGGAGGTTGTTTGAGACGCGGGTGCTCTCTTGGAGACGGAGTCTGTTGAGTAGTGGGTGCTCTCTTGGAGACAGACGCGGGCGGTCTGGCGGGCAGGCGGGCGGGGTGCGGGCAGGCCAGGCTTTTACATAGACCTCTAGTGGGTGCTCTCTGGCAGCGGGGTCTGTTGAATACTGGGTGCCTTCTTGGACACGGGGTCTGTTGAATACAGAGCGCTGTCTTGGAGATGGAGGCTGTTGAATACTGGGTGCTCCCTTGGACACGGAATCTGTTGAATACCGGGTGCTCTCTTGGAGACGGGAGTTGTTGAAATGGAAACGAAACCCTCAGTGGCTGCTCTCTTGGAAACGGAGTGTGTTGAGTAATGTGTGCTCATTTGGAGACACAAGCGGGCGGTCGGGCGGGCGGGCGGGGGGCGGGCGGGCGGAACGGGCTTTTTAACTATACCTCTAGTGAGTGTTCTTTGGCAACGGGGTCTGCTGAGTACTGGGTGCCTTGTTGGACACGGAGTCTGTTGAGTACTGGGTGTTGTCTTGGACACGGATCTTGTTGAGTACTGCGTGCTCTCTTGGACACGGAGTCTGATGAATACGAAGTTCTTTTGGACACGGGATCTATTGAGTAGTGGCTGCTCTCTTGGAGACGGAGCCTGTTCAGTAGTGGGTGTTTTTTTGGAGACGGAGGCGGGCGGTCGGGCGGGGGGCGGGCGGGCGGGTCGGGTTTTGATGAAAGACCTCTAGTGAATGCTCTCTTGCAGCGGGGTCTGTTGAGTACTGGGTGCCTTGTTGGACACGGAATCTGTTGAGTACATAGTGCTGTTTTGGGAACGGAATCAGTTGAGACCTGTGTGCTCCCTTGGACACAGAGTCAGTTGAATACTGGGCGCAGCCTTGGAAACGGAGTCCGTTGAGTAGTGGGTGCTGTCTTGGAGACACAGGCGCGAGGTCGGGCGGGGGGCGGGCGGGCGGGTCGGATTTTTTAAAACAGACCTCTAGTGGGTGCTCTCTGGCAGCGAGGTCTGTTGAGTACTGGGTGCCTTTTTGGACACGCAAGTTGTTGAGTACAAGGTGCCGTCTTGGAGACGGAGACTGTTGACTAGTGGGTGCTACCTTGGACACGGAGTCTGTTGAATACTGGGCGCTGTTTTGGAGACGGAGGCAATTGAATAGTGGCTGCTCTCTTGGAGACTGAGTCTGTTGAGTAGTGGGTGCTCTCTTGGAAACAACGGCGGGCGGTCGGGCGGGCGGGTGGGCGGGGGGCGGGCGGGCGGGTCGGGTTTTTAAATCGACCACCCACCTACCCCCCATTCCGGGGCCCTCTGGCAGCGGGGTGTTGGTACTAAGGGGCGGGGTATCCAGGGTTACCATATCTCTGGGTCCTTCATTCAGGTTAGTCGGGTAATCCTAACCTATTTTACCTGGGATTTAGATGCTTAAAATTGAAGGGGCTGCCTTCTTGGACACGGAGTCTGTTGAGTACACGGTGCTGTATTGCAGACGGGGTCTGTTGAGTGCTGGGTGTTCCCTTGGACACGGAGTCTGTGGAATACCGGGTGCTGCCTTGGAGAGGGAGGCTGTTTAGCACAGAGTGATGTTTGAGAGACGGGGTCAGTTGACTCGTTGTTTACTGGTTTTTGTTTTGGAAGCACAGGCCGGGACTGGAATCGGACCCAGAACCGTGACCTGGAAAATCTTCGTTTGGACCACGAAGAAGAAAGAAACCGGAACCGGAACAGGAACCAAAAACCGTGCCTTGGGGGGTCTTCTTTGGGAGCCCGAAGAACAAGGAAACCGACGCCGGAACCGGAACCGGAACTGAAACCAGAACCATGATCTGGATAGGCTTCTTTGGGGCCCCGAAGAAGAAGGAAACTGGGACCAGAACCGGATGCGGAACCAAAACCAGAACCGTGACTTTGAAGGTTTTCGTTGGGGCCCCGAGGAAAAAGGGAACCGGAACCAGAAGCGGAACCGGAACCAGAAACCGTGACCTGAGGGTGCTCTCTCGGAGACGGAGTATGTTGAGTAGTGGGTGCTCTCTGGCAGCGGGGCCTGTGTGGAACCAAAACCAAAACCACCACCGCTGCGTTGCGCGCGGCTGACGTGGCGCACGGAGACGCTGCGGTGTGCGCAGGAGCTGCTGTGCCCGCAGGCACGGTGGCACAAACTGGCGCTTCGTTGCACGCGGCTGCTGTGGTGTACATCGGCGGCGTGGTGTACACAGGCGGCGGGCGCTGTGATGTACGCAGCCGTCGTGGTGCATATCGCCACCTACATGTTCGCGCTGCCCGTCCTCCGTCATTCCGAACCATTCCCAAACGCCGCCTGCGCAAAACGTGACGTCATCGACCCCCCCCCCCGGGTGACTGCCGTCATCGCCCCGGACATAAAAACAAGCTTCAGCCGCGTCCGCGCGCGCGACGACGATGAGCGACGAGCGACGAAACACGAACGACGACGACGACGACGAACGACGACGACGACGACGACGACGACGACGACGACGACGACGACGACGCCTGCGGACCAGACGCCAATGCGGATTCCTACGCGGGCACCTACGCGGATCCCAATGCGCACGGCGGCAGTGCCTGGAGCGCACTGGGGGGGGGGCGCTGCGTCGTAGGGGGAGGGGGGGGGGGGGCGGGGGCCATGGCGCCCGTCATGCCCCAAGCAATAAAGAAATGGCCTCTTGGCGAACGTCAGCCCCGCCTAGTCGGCGCTTCGGGCGGAGGCTCCGAGGGGCGGCGGAACGCCGCGAAGCGACCCATAGAGCGAGCTGCGGCCTAGCGCGCGGGCCGCTTCTGCCCCCGCCGAGGCGCGTAGGGGGGCCCCAGCGCGGCCAGCCGCGTCGCCCAGTCCACGGGCTCCCGCCAGCGCTGCGCGGCCTGCGCCCCCAGGGCTGCCGCGCAGTCTAGCGTCTGGCCCCCGCGCAGCCGCGCCTGGCAGCGCCCGCAGAAGAAGCCGTTTCCGGGGTGCGCCTCGTCGCCCTCCAGCAGCCACACCTCGGTGGAGCCGGCGGTGGCGGTGTAGGCCGTCAGCTCCCGGCCCAGCGCGCCGCCGCAGGCGTCGCAGCTCGTCGGCGGCTCCCAGGTGGCGGGGAACCGCTCTGAGAAGGGCGCCCTGGCGACCTGGCGACGCAAGGCAAGACAGGGGGGCGATCGGCGCGCCCAGGTCCCATCGACGAGCAGGGCCGCTGCTTGCGCGCGACGGCCCTCCCCGCCGACGGGGCACCAGGCACCGCGTCGAACGACGCCCAGTCCCCCGGCGCCGGCCTCCTGGCAGAGAGTGCAAGAGTAGCCAGACGTCGCCGCCGGCGGAGGCGGCGCGCCAGCAGTGGCGCGGGCCCCCCTCAAGCAGCCGCGCCGCGCGCCCCCGCGAGCGGGGCGCGCAGGTCGGGCCGCGGCCGCCGCCGAGCCAGCCGCCGCGGCGCGCCCCTCCTCGGCCGCCGGCGCCGCCTGCAGGCGGCGGCGCGGCGGGCGCTCGGGCGAGGGCGCGGCGTCGCTGGGCCGGCGGCGCTCGGGGACCGCATCCGTGAGGTAGAAGTCCCCGGCCACCAGCCGCACGCGGCCGGCCCGCCGGCGCGCGCCCGCCTCTGCCGCCGCCGCCCACGCAGGCCTACGAGCGTCGGCCACAAGGTATTTCAACGGGCGCTGAACGACCCGTTCACAGCTAATGCGTCGCCCATTCGGATGCCGAGGCGCGGTTGGCGTCTACTACTCGGAGGCACATTTGCACAGGAACGCGGCGCTCGAGCTGCGTTGTCCGTCGGCGGCAACGCGTCGCCCGACGCGCCCGCGCAAGCACGATGGGAAAGTTCACCGTGCTTCCAGCGCTCTCTGGGCGATGGCCCGCGACGTAACAAGGCGGGCAGCGACGGCTGGGCATCGTCGAGGCGCCTACGGACAACGCCAGCACGCCGCATTCCCGCTTCAATGTGCCTCGAAAGTGGATGCCGCCCATGCCATTGCAGCCAAATTCGCAACGCAAGGGCTAAACAAGAGCAATTCAGCACCCTTCGAGAGAACCTTGTGGTCCACCCGAGGCCTGGAGTGCCGGTTGTTGTACCGGCGATCCAAAGGCCAGGTGCGGGCGTGGCACTGCTCGCAGCACACCCAGTAGGCCCCTTCGGGGAGGACCACACACAAGACGCAAACGCGGCGCGCGCAAGCATGAATGCCGAACCCCGGAGAAGCCGACGCGCGCGAGAGCACGTTTGCTTCTCCATGGCGGCGAACATAGCCTGCGCGCCCCGCCAGCGGGCTTACGAACGCTTCCACGGGCCTGTGTACGGCTAGACCAGGCCCACTGGAGGCCTTCCTCAAAACGCCAGGCGTGGCGCAAGGATGTGGAAGCGAACTCGGCGCACTGGACGACGCCACATCGCTGGCACAACGGCGGCGCCATCGGAACCAACGAAGGCTACGGATGAATACCGAAACAACAACAGCACGAGGATCCCATGATCATCCTCATCAAGCTCGCCGTCACACCTTCATAATCTTCAAACAAAACCGTATCCGTCATCATTACCATCCTCTTCCTCATCAGCCTCGGCATCAGCCTGCCTCAGCATCAGCCTGCCTCAGCCTCAGCCTCAGCCTGCCTCAGCCTCAGCCTCAGCCTGCTTCAGCCTCAGCCTCAGTCTGCCTGCGGCCTCGGCCTCAGCCTCAGCCTGCCTCAGCCTCAGCCTGCCTCAGCCTCAGCCTCAGCCTCAGCCTGCCTCAGCCATCAGCCTGCCTCAGCCTCAGCCTCAGCCTCAGCCTCAGCCTGCTTCAGCCTCAGCCTCAGTCTGCCTTCAGCCTCGGCGTCAGCCTCAGGCTGCCTCAGCCTCAGCCTGCATCAGCCTCAGCCTCAGCCTCAGCCTGCCTCAGCATCAGCCTGCCTCAGCCTCAGCCTCAGCCTGCCTCAGCCTCAGCCTCAGCCTGCATGAGCCTCAGCCTCAGCCTCAGCCTGCCTCAGCATCAGCCTGCCTCAGCCTCAGCCTCAGCCTGCTTCAGCCTCAGCCTCAGCCTGCTTCAGCCTCAGCCTCAGTCTGCCTTCGGCCTCGGCCTCAGCCTCAGGCTACCTCAGCCTCAGCCTGCCTTCAGCCTCAGCCTCAGCCTCAGCCTCAGCCTGCCTCAGCCTCAGCCTGCCTCAGCCTGCGTCAGCCTGCCTCTGCCTCAGCCACAGCCTCCTTCAGCCTCAGCCTCAGTCTGCCTTCAGCCTCGGCCTCGGCCTCAGCCTGCCTCAGCCTCAGCCTGCATCAGCCTCAGCCTCAGCCTCAGCTTGCCTCAGGATCAGCCTGCCTCAGCCTCAGCCACAGCCTGCCTCAGCCTCAGCCTCAGCCTGCTTCAGCCTCAGCCTCAGTCTGCCTTCAGCCTCCGCCTCAGCCTGCTTCAGCCTCCTCAGCCTGCCTCAGCCTGCTTCAGCCTCAGCCTCAGCCTCAGCCTGCCTCAGCATCAGCCTGCCGCAGCCTCAGCCTCAGCCTGCATCAGCCTCAGCCTCATCCTCAGCCTGCTTCAGCCTCAGCCTGAATCTGCCTTCAGTCTCAGCCTCAGCCTCAGCCTGCCTCAGCCTCAGCCTCAGCCTCAGCCTGCCTCAGAATCAGCCTGTCTCAGCCTCAGCCTCAGGCTGCCTCAGCCTCAGCGCCTCAGCCTCAGCCTGCTTCAGCCTCAGCCCCAGTCTGCCTTCAGCCTCAGCCTCAGCCGCAGCCTGTATGAGCCTCAGCCTCAGCCTGCATCAGCCTCAGCCTCCGCCTCAGCTTGCCTCAGCATCAGCCTGCCTCGGCCTCAGCCTCAGCCTGCTTCAGCCTCAACATCAGCCTGCTCCGGGCATTCAAAATGTGGCCCGGGCTGGAATCAGAACCGGAACCGGAACCGGAACCAAAACCAAAACCGAAACCAAAACCGGAACCGGAACCAGAACCGGAACCACAACCACAACCAAAACCACCACCAGAACCATACTGCCGGGAATGGAGTTCTGGGAACTCGAAGAGCACGAAGTGGCCTATAGTTGGCTCCGGGCATTCAGAATGTGGCCCGGGAAGGGAGTTCTGGGAACTCGAAGACCAAGAAGTGGCCTACAGTTGGCTCCGGGCATTCAGAATCATTCCCGGGAATGGAGTTCTGGGACCTCGAAGACCACGAAGAGTGTAATTGTTGGGTCAAAAAAAAATCCCCAGCACCCTCCCCCGGATCGCGCCCCAGACTCGCCTGGGGTGTCATGATGCTCTCCTTTGACCCTACTAGAAACCTATTAGTCTTCGCTGTTAGGTACGGAAACCGGAACCGGAACCAAAACCGGAACCGTGACCTGGGGGGTCTTCATCGAAGACAGAAGAAGAAGGAAACCGGAACAGGAACCGAAACCAAAACTGGAACCGTGACCAAAGGGGTCTTCTTCGAACCAAGAGAAGAAGGAAACCGTAACCGGAACCGAAACCAAAACCGGAACCGTGACCTGGGGGGTCTTCTTCGAAGACAGAAGAAGAAGGAAACCGGAAAAGGAACCGAAACCAGAACCAAAACCGTGACCAAAAGGGTCTTCTTCGAACCAAGAGAAGAAAGAAACCGGAACCGGAACCGGAACTGGAACCAAAACCGAAACCGTGACCTGGGGGGCCTTCTTCGGGGCGAGAAGAAGAAAGAAACCAGAACCGGAACCGGAACCAAAACCGAAACCGTGACCAGGGAGTCTTTCTTCGAGGCCAAGAGAAGAAGGAAACCGGAACCAGAACCGGAACTAGAACAAAAACCGTGACCAGGGGGTCTTCTTCGAGGCCAAGAGAACAAGGAAACCGGAACCGGAACCGAAACCGGAACCGTGACCAAGGTGGTCTTCTTTGAGGCGAAAAGAAACAGGAAACCGGAACCGGAACCGGAACCAAAACCAGAACCGTTACCTGGAGGGTGCTCTTCAAAGCCCCGAAGAAGAAGGAAACCGGAACCGGAACCGGAACTGGAACCAAAACCAAAACCTGAAAGTCTTTTTCAGGCCTGGAGAAAAAGGAAACCAGAACCAGAACCAGAACCGGAACCGTCACCAAAGGGGCCTTTTCCAGCCCCGCAAAAAGAAGGAAACCGGAACCAAAACCGGAACCGGAACCGGAACCAGAACCGGAATCGGAACCGGAACCGGAACCAAAACCAAAACCGGAACCAAAACCGGAACCGGAACCAGAACCGGAACCAAAACCAAAACCAAAACCACCACCAGAACCATACTGGATCCCTGCTCCCGCAGCTCCGGGACCGGATGAGCACGGCGGGCTTTCGGTCCTCCGAAGGTCTGAGGAGAAGCGCTCTCTTTCCAGCTCCGTTCCGCTCCGACCTCCCCCGCTTCTCCACTCCTCTGCTGTCCTGCTCCTTCTCCTCCTTTTCATCATCGTCAGCATGATCGTCGTCCAGTTCTCCCTCTTCCTCCAACCGGGGGCTGCAAAACTTTAAAAACCATTGGGGAACAACAACAAAACACACAAATCCAAGACAGAGGCATGGACATTCAACAAAAAACATGAAACAACAGGCACACCACATGAGTACTTACGCAGGGAGGGGGGCGGTGGAGGTGGACAAAGTATTGAAACTGTTGTTGGCTTGTTATTAGATTGTACTGGTTGTTCAAACTCCAGTCGTTGAACTACATGGTTTTATGTTGTTGTGTTTGTCCCAAGTGTTCTAGGTTTTTCAAGCCAATCCGCACCGCCTATAGGGGGAGAGGGGGGAGGAGGAGGGGGGAGGAGGGGAAGGAGGAGGAGGAGGAGGAGGAGAAGGAGGAGGAAGAAGGAGGAGGAGGAGGGCGGGAGAAGCATGAGGAGGATGACCATGGGGAGGAGGAGGGAAGGAAGAGGAGGAGGAGGAAAGGAGGAGGAGGGAGGAAGAGGAGGCAGGAGGAGGAGACAGGGAGGGAGGGGAGGAGGAGGAAGAGGAGAGAGGAGGGGATGGATGATGATGATGAGGAGGAGGAGGAGGAGGCGGAGGAGGGGAGGAGGGGGAGGAGGAGGAGGGGGGGGGAGAAGGCAGGAGAAGGAGGATGGAGAAGAGAAGGAGGAGAGGAGCAGGAGGAGAGGAGGGGAGGACGAGGGAGGGAGGAGGGAGGACGAGGGAGGAGGAGGAGGAGTCAGGGAGGGAGGAGGGAGGAGGAGGAGGAGGAGGAGGAGGAGGAGGGAGAGGAGGAGGAGAGGAGAGGAGGAGGAGGAGGGAGGAGGAGGGAGGAGAAGGCAGGGGAAGGGAGGAGGGAGGACTAGGAGGAAGGAGGCAGGAGGAGGAGGAGGAGGGGAAAGGAGGAGGGAGGAGGAGGAGGGAGAGAGGAGGGGAGGAGGAGGAGGAGGAGAGGGAGGAGGAGGAGGAGGGGGGAGGAGGAGGCAAGGAAGGGAGGAGGAGGAGGCAGGAGAGGGGAAGGGAGGAGGGAGGAGGAGGAGGAGGAGGAGGAGGAGGAGGAGGAGGAGGGAGCAGGAGGAGGAGGAGGTAAAAGGAGAAGGCAGGGGAAGGGAGGAGGGAGGAGGAAGAGGGAGGAGGAGGCGGGGGAAGGGAGGACGTGAGGGAATAGATGGTTTTGGGGCGCCTGAACCCATGAAGTGGGCCTCTTTTCCTGGTGTCACCACCCACCACCCTGTAGGGCACGGTGGCCCGACAAAACAGAATGGGTAGGAAGGTAGACGCATGAAAACCTGACTGGTACTGGTAAGAGTGGTGGTGCTGGTCGCGCTGGTGCTGGTTGCGCTGGTGCTGGTGAGAGTGGTCCTACTGGTCGCACTGGTGCTGGCTGCGCTGGTGCTGGTGAGAGTGGTGCTACTGGTCGCACTGCACTGGTGCTGGTCGCGCTGGTGCTGGTGAGTGGTGCGGGTGGTGCCGGTGCCCGTCGTATTGTTCGCACGAGCGCTGGATGCGCTGGTGCTGGCGAGAGTGGTGCTGCTGCTGCCCCTCGTACTGGTCGCACTGGTGCTGGCTGCGCTGGTTCTGGTCACACTGGTGGTGGTACTAGTCGCACTGCTGCCGGTTGCGCTGGTGCTGGTGAGAATGGTGGTGGTGGTGGTGGTGGAGCCGTTGCCCGCCATACAGGCTGCACTGTTGCTAGGTGTGCTGGTGCTGGTTAGGATGGTGCCGCCGCTGCCCGCCGTGCTGGTCGCACTGGTGCCGCTTGCGCTGCTGCTGGCGGGAGAGGTGGTGCTTCTGCCCAGTGTACTCCAAATTTCGTAATAAAAGGGAGGGGGTCTGGACCCTCCAAGACAAGCCATTTCAGACCTCCCCCGTGGGAGAACCCTCCAAAACATCGTCCCTAGACCCCCCCAGGCCCTCCAAGATAGCCTGGAAGAGACCCCCCCCGAAATGAGACCCCCCTCCCTTTATTACGAAATCTGGAGTACTTGTCTCACGTGTGCTGGCTGCACTAGTCCTCGTGAGGATGGTGGGACTGCTGCCCGCCGTACTGGTCGCAGTGGTGCTTGTTGCGTTGGTGCGTGTGAGAGCGGTGTTTGATGCGCTGGTGCTGGTGTCAGTGGGGATGCTAGTTCCAGTCGTGGTGGTGACGGCGGTGCTGCTGGATTCGCCCGTGTAGCTGCGAATGGTACTGCTGTTTGCAGTCACGCTGGTCACGCCAACTGCCAGGTCGGCCGACGCGGCTGGCCTCACCGCGGGCCTTGAAGTGGGTGTCGAGCATTGACCTAATTTTTGGGGGTTCATCACAGAAAGTAGCACCGACGGGATCGCTAGCTGCTGCGACGACGTGGCGTTCGCATTGGATCTCCGCCACTAAATCCAACGTCAGCCGTGACGATGGCGTTGTAAGAACCACGGTCGCAACGAGAGCACGTCCACGCCTGAGCCTGATCATCATATGCCCAAAAATGCTCTTTTGGACAAGTACCGGTGACGGTCGATCCGGTGACGGTCGTTCACGTTGTGATGGTGGTAGTCGTCGAGCCAGTCGTATTGATCATAGTGGATACAGCGCTTGTTGCACTTGCGCTGGTGAAAGTAGTGTTTCTGAGCCTGGCGAGGTGGTAGCACTGGTGCTGGTTGCGCTGGTGCAAGTGCGAATGGTGCTGGTGTTGTCCCACACGCTGGTGATAGTGCCCACTGCACTGGTCACACTGGTACTGGTTGCGCTGGTGCTGGTGAGAGTTGTGCTTCCTGTGCCTAACGTGCTGGTCGCACCGGTGTTGGTTGCGCTGGTGCTGGTGAGAGTACTGGTCGCACTGGCGCTGGCTGCGCTGGTGCTGGTGAGACTGGTGCTACTGGTCGCTCTGGTGCTGGTTGCGCTGGTGCTGGTGAGAGTGATGGTCGCCTTTTATGCTGGCTGCGCTGGTGCTGGTGAGACTGGTGCTACTGCTCGCACTGGTGCTGTCTGCGCTGGTACTGGTGAGTGGTGGTGGCGGCCGCAGAACTGCTCGCACTGGTGCTGGTTGCGCTGGTGCTGGTAGCGCTGTTGCTGGCGAGTGGTGGTACTGGTCGCACTGGTACAAGCAAGAGTGGTGGTGCTGATCGCAGTGGTGATGGTTGTACTGGTTGCACTGGTGCTGGCTGTGCTGGTTCTGGTGGGAGTGGTGCTTCGGCGGCGAGCGAGGGGGGGAACTGAGAAGGAGAAGGCCTTCTCAGAAGGCGGCGGGACTTCTCAGAAGCCCTCGCGCCTTCTGAGAAATTCTGTTCTGTCTTCGGGGAAGGCTTCGAAAACTTATCAGAAGGCCGCGGGACTTCAGAACCTTCTCAGAAGGGTTTCTCCTTCTGGCTTCCCCCCCTCGCTCGCCACCGAGTGCTACTGGTCGCACTGGTGCTGGTTGCGCTGATGCTGGTGAGTGGTGCTACTGGTCGCACTGGTGCTGGCTGCGCTGGTGCTGGTGAGACTGGTGCTACTGGTCGCCTTTTATGCTGGCTGCGCTGGTGTTGGTGAGAGTGGTGCTACTGGTCGCACTGGTGCTAGTTGCGCTGGTGCTGGTAGTACTTGTTGTGCTGGTGCTGGAAAGAATGGTGGTGATGGTCGCACTGGCGCTGGTGAGATTGGTAGTGCTGGTCGCACTGGTGCTGGCTGCGCTGGGGCTGGTGAGACTGGTGCTACTGGCCGCACTGGTGATGTTTGCGCTGGTACCCGTCAGAGTGGTAATACTTGTTGCTCTGGTGCTGGTGAGGATAATGGTGGTGGTGGTCACACGCGAGATGTGTCGCCCATCTACGTGCAGAGAAGGGATAGTGACGAACTTCTCAATAAATGGATGTACTCGGCTGTATTTTCCCCTAATCGGCCGTAGAGGAGGAGCGACCGAAGTGGCTGCAGATCCCCCTCTGCACCCTGAACGGGCGGAATGGAGACCTCGGAGCAGCTGGAGCCTCGATGAGGGAAATTGGAAATCATCAGAAGAGAAGGTCCTCCCTGTCATCCACCAGCGTTGTAGCTGAGATAGTGGCGTAACGGCAAAAAAACCGCCGACCCTGCCGCCGGGTTGAGTTTAATAGATCAAAGACCTTTTTGTACGGGTGGAAAGGTATGCAGGAGAGCCGGCATTGCCACTGGGCGGTGTCCTGGAGGCCAATGCCTCTGCGTTGCAGGTGGAGTGGCTGTGCTAACAGCTAACGGGGGTGAGAGCAGGACCGCCAGCCGCCAGAGTGTCTTGGAAATCGATACCTGGAATCGATTGAAGCAAGACCCCCGGCATTGCCGCCGGGCTGTGTCCTGGAGGTCACCACCTCTGGTGCGCGAGTGTGGGATGATCGTAGTACCGCCAGCATTGCCGCCGGGCTTCGTTTCGTAGGTCAGTACCTCTTATTTGAGAATGTGGAATGATCGTAGTACCGCCGGCATTGCCGCCAAGCTGTGTCCTGGAGGTCCGTACCTCTGGTGTGCGAATATGGATGACAGCAACACCGTCGGCATTGCCGCCGGGCAGTGTCCTGAAGGTCCGTAGATCTGGTGTTCGAGTGTGGAGTGAAGACAGGGCCGTCGGCATTACCGCTGGGCTGTCCTGGACGCCAGCATCCTTGCTGGCCCCCTGCCATTGTCGCCCCGCTGCTCACTCCGCCGGGGGCTCGGCTGGGGTGCTCGTCGGGCGTGGCTAAGCCACGCCCTCAGTGGCGCCCCGTGCGTCCCCAGCCGATTCCCCCAGAGGAGTTTGGAGCAGCATCGGCACGGGGGGCAGGAGAGGGGAGGAGGAGGACAGGACAGGACATCCGTATAAAGGGGTTCAGCGTCAAAACACCTACGCTGGTGCCTTGCGCGATTCTGGCAAAAACCCTTGCGATTGATTGTGCAACGGCCTTGTCTTCTCACTAGGGCCGGCAGGGGACATACCCGGCATACCCCGTTGCTCAAGGAGTGAGCTCCGAGGTGGCCTCGTAAGAAGGGCTCGCTGCCTTACGATTACGAGTCCCTGCGGGTCAACGCTGGGGGAACAGCTGCTGGCCCTTCCGCGTGCTCAAAGGGTGGGGACGCGCGGGCTTGGCAGCGCGCCCAAGATAGGGGGGAGGAGACGACGACACGACAACTCAAAAGGAGGAGGGGGGGAGGGTCGGGAGGCCCGTGCTTCCCAAACTTTTGCTGGGGGGCCTGATTAGCCTACTGATTTGTTTGTTTCATATTCTCTCCTCGTCTATCCTATTATTTCCTCTCGCGTTCGGCTCAGTTCTCTCCCACATCGAACACATCGAACTGGCCGATAGTTGTCCCATGTATTGTCGTATCTGTACTCTGATACACTGTTGAAGTATCCCATTGTTCCCAATCGCAATGTATGTGGGGTAGAACATGCTGGTAATCACGGTATGTGGTAGGTGGGGCCATAGAGGGTGCAGTCTGGTGGCCTTCGTGATTATCACTTCTTGTTCCCCAATTCATCACCCTGCAGTAGTGTACCTGTCGGCACTCCACGAAACATTTCCCATGGAGGAGGAAGAGGAAAAGGAGGAGGAGGAAGGGACAAAGGCAAGGGAAAACGAAGAGGAGGAGGAGAAGGCAGAAGGGCGAGGCAGGGACACGGAGGATTGAGGAGGAGGGAGGAGGGAGGGGGGCGCAGGGAAAGGGTGGAGGGACTAGGAGGAGGGAGGAGGAGGAGGCAAGGGAAAAGGCTGAGGAAGAAGGAGGAGGGAGAGTAGGCAGGAGGAGGAGGAGGAGGAAGAGGAGGAGGAGGGAGGAACAGACAGGAGAAGGAGGGAAGCGGAGGCGGTGGGAGGAGAGAGGAGGGAGGACGGAAGAGGAGGAGGCGAGAAGCGAGGGCAGGGGACAGGGAGGGAGGTGGAGCGAGGAGGCGGCATAACGAGGAGGCAGGGGCAGGGAGGAGGAAGGAGAAGGAGGAGTAGAAGAAGGAGAGGAAGAGGAGGATGATGATGATGAGGAAGAGGAGGAGGGGGAGGAGGAGGAGGAGGAGGAGGAGGAGGAGGAGGAGGAGGAGGAGGAGGAGGAGGGGGAGGGGGGGGGGGGGGAGGGAGGACGATGAGGAGGAGAAGGAGGAGGAGAAGGAGGAGGAGGAGAGGAAAGGAGGAGGAGGAGGAGGAGGAGGAGGAGAGGGAGGGGAAAGAGGAGGGGAGGGGAGGAGGAGGAGGAGGAGGAGGAGGAGGAGGAGGAGGAGGAGGAGGAGGAGGAGGAGGAGGAGAATGAGGAGGAAGAGGAGGAGAATGATGAGGAAGAGGAGGAGGAGGAGCAGGAGGAGGATGAGGAGGAGGAGGAGCAGGAGGAGGAAGCAGGGGAAGGGAGAGGGAGGATAGTTAAGGAGGGAGGAGGAGGCACGGGAAAGGAAGAAGGAGGAGGAGGAGGCAGGAGAAGGGGGCAGGGGAAGGGTGGAGTAGACAGGAGGAGGATAATGAGGAGGAGGAGGAGGAGGAGGAGGAGGAGGAGGAGGAGGAGGGGGGAGAATGAGGAGGAGGAGGAGGAGGAGGAGGAGGAGGAGGAGGAGGCAGGGGAGGGGGAGGGAAGAGGAGGCACAAGGAGGAGACAGGGTAAGGGATGAGGGACGAGGGGGAAGGAGTAGAGGGTGGCGGCAGGAGGAGGAGGCAGGGCACAAGAGGAGTCAAAAAGGAAAACGGAGGCGGAGGCAGGAAGCAGGAGACAGGGAATGGGAGGAGGAAGGAAGAAGAAGAAGGAGGAGGAGGAGGGGAAGAGAAGGAGGAGAGGAAGAGGGGAGGAAGAGGAGAAGGAGGAAGGGGGCAGGGGAAAGGATGAGGAGGCAGGGGAAAGGGAGGAGGGAGGAGGGAGGAGGGAGGAGGGAGGAGGGAGGAGGGAGGAGGGAGGAGGAGAGGGAGGGAGGAGGAGGAGGGAGGAGGAGGAGGGAGGAGGAGGAGGAGGAGGAGGAGGAGGAGGAGGAGGAGGAGGAGAGGACGCGGAGGAGGAGGAGGAGGAGGAGGAGGGAGAGGAGGAGGAGGAGGAGGAAGAGGAGGAGGAGGAGGAGAAGGAGGAGAGGAGGAGGAGGAGGAGGAGGGAGGAGGAGGAGGAGGAGGAGGAGGAGGGGGAGGGGGGGGAGGGGAGGACGAGGAGGAGGAAAAGGAGGAGGAGGAGGTGGAGGAGGTGGGAGGAGGAGGAGGAGGAGGAGGAGGAGGAGGAGGAGGAGGAGGAGGAGGAGGAGGAGGAACAGGAGGAGCAGGAGGAGGAGGCAGGACGTTCGACGCCCATAGGGGGAAGTCCACGGGGGGAGAGAGAGAAGGGAGGAAGGAGGCGGAGTGCCCACAGGAGACTTTTGTGCTCCCAGCCGAGGGTTTCATCCCCACGCTCCTGGGCACAGCTGGCAGGGCACCCCACCCCAAGCAGCGCCAGTCCAAGTCCCTTTCCTCGGGCGGCGCTGCTCTGCGAGCTTGGGGTGCCGCGCGGGCGCGGGCCCCGACGGCACGCCGCTCAAGCTCTTCAGCAAAATCCTTGGGTTCGAAGCCAAACGCTTTGAGCACAAGCTCGACACTCGGCATCGAGGGGGCCCGCGGGCCCGAAGAAGGGTCAATGCGAGACGGCGGTCTGGGCCCTTCTTCTGCAGCGCCAAAGTGAGCCGCCCACTTCGCTCGGGCGGCTGCAGAAAGGACCTGGGGCTCGTCCAAGGAAACACCAGGATCAGTAGGGTGGATGCGGTCCCTCGTGCGTTCCCTTCACCCGCCGAGGACCTGCGCGCGCGCTAGATCGACCCCTTCTGCTTGCAGTGCGCAGCATACTTGTAGCAAGCGGTGCACAAAATCAGTGGCCCCCGACCCCGAAACACCTGCTTACAGGATCGAATTGATGTTCAGCTGCCACGGCATCCCAGTGCCAATTGCGAACCCCTCATCTTCCGCCTCCTCAGCCCCCTCTGCATCCCAGCCGTTCCCCCTAACAGCCCCCGCCCCACCCCCAGCAGCAGCAGAAGCAGCAGAGGGAGGAGACACCGAGGGAGCAAGGGGGGGCCAGGAACACGGGGAGGGGCCTCGGGACTGGCCCAGGGGGGGGGGGGAGTCCAAAGAAGGCCCGCGGGCCCCAAATCGCACAAGCGAATCGCCTCGAGGCCTCGGTGGCCCTGCAAAATCTCGTTGACCATGTGACTGACCGCCTGGGGCGCCATGTCTCGACAGCCTTCGAGGACCAGAACCTCCCTATCAGCAGACGCGCCATAGCTGGCCCCCAGCTTGGCGAACTGGTCCGCCTTGGCCTTGCCTTCGAGCTCGAGATCTGACAAGATGCCGTCTCTGACCTGTTCCATGGGGCAGTGGCTTCTCACGTGCTTGAAAGTCAGCACTGAAAAATCCTCTCTCGAATGGGCCCTCAGCCACAAGCGGGCCCCAGGGTTGGCCACAGACGCGGCGCTCTGCGGGCACTTGCAGCGGCCAAGAATGGCTTTGCAGTCTGCGAGAACACTGAAAGTGACACATATGCGCTGGCAAACCATGAGCACGGCATAATCCCCACCGTCGCGCGCTGAGTGGGTCGTAACGAACTCGGGCGGCACAACTCCATCAATAGCTCCTAAGTGCTCCCGACGGGCCGAGTAGACGACACAAGACCAGCCCGTCGATCTAAGGATGGGAAACCGAGCATTCACCCCCGACCCTTCCGCGAACACAAATCTGAAGGGGCCCCAGGACACACAAATAAATACATACAAATGAAATGATTCCCCATATTTTCCCATACTTTCTGGGTTTCTGTCCCCCCCCCCACTTCCCATATTTTCCCATATTTTCCCGGGAGAGGACGATTAATTGTGTCTGTGTGTGCGTGTGTTTTCCCCCCTCCTGAAAATCCCCGCTCCAACGGGATCGGCAGCTCTGCGCCGGCGCCTCAGGGCCCCCAATCAGGGTCGCACAAACGACCAGACCCTCGCAAACACTGTGCAATTGCCTCTGGCAATGCGCTCCCCCAATGCGGGCTGGGCCTGGGCAACAACTTTGGCAGCCCGCGCCCGCTCATCTGACGTGCCCCCCCCCCCCTGGGCTTCATGTTCGGGGGGCCGGAAGCACCCGCGGTGCAAGGGGCTTCTCTCCACATTCCAGAGCTGGCAAAGCACGGGACCAGAAGCGTCTTGGTCGCGCAGCCGACCTTGCAACCAAAACGCGCCTGGAACGAAACCACTGCGAGCGGACTGCTGGCAATGCCCCCGCCCAGCCCCCCAATCTCCAAACGTGCTCTCAAGGATGGGTCGCCCAAAAAATGGCACGCCCATCCCTGTCTGTCCCGCGCGCTCGGCACGCGCGCGCCGGAGGCGCGGCGCGCCGCGCGCCCCGCCTGGCGAGCCGCGCAGGCTGGCGAATAGAACCGCGCGCCGCGCATGCCACTCGGGGATGGACAGACCCCCCTTCAGTAAAACGCGGTTTAGTGAGAACGACCTGAGGCCCAAACCTGGCGGGCGCAAGCCTGGAAAATAACGGCCACGGCGCCCTCTCGAGAACCGAAAACGGACAATTCACTAATCGACGCGTCACTGTTGGGGGTTCTGTCCACCCCCGAGCCACTGCCCCAAGGTCGCCCACCAACGCCGTCGGGCCCGCCATCCTCCAACCCGCGCGTCGGCGCGCGAGCTGCAGCGCGGCCACGGGGCCCCTGCGCGAGACCCAGGGGCGCGCTTCAGCCGCTTGCTGAACGCCATCATCGAAGAGGGCCTGGGGGGCGGCTGCCGAGAGGAGGCCGTCCCATAGGGCCTCTCCATACTGCTGCGCACTATCGCGCGCGGCGATGTCAAGACGGCCCAACCCCCCGCCCGCGCATGCCGCGCGCAGGAAAAAAGGCAGCGGGGGCACCTCGAGGGAGCCCGCCTTCGGCGCGCGCGGCCGCCACTCTGAGCTGGCGCAGCCTGGCGCCCGCGACGCCGCGCACGCAGAGACTGCCGAGGGGTCCGCTCGATGGGTCTGAGAAATCTGGGCGCCTCCTCCTCTCCGAAGCGTCCGCAGGCGCGTAGCTCTGCGCCGCGCGCGGGAAACCTTCCCAAGCGCGCCCCGACCCGCCCGAACCCCCCGTCAGCAGCCCCCCCCCTCAAAAAAAAAAAAACCCGATGCGAGAGGCTCTGACCCTTGAGCTCAAGCGACCAGTTGCTGCGCAGCTTGGCCGCTAGCTCGTTCGAGCGGGGGGCTGAATTACTCACTGCGTGGAGCTCCCCATATGTGCATCTCATGTTTTATGTCATGCCGTGGTGAGCGTCTGCTCATGAGCGGTCGACTACAATAGCGCGCCCACGTGGGCGACAGGGCCGACGAAGACGAATGACCCCTAATGCGACGCGCGGCCCCGCCCGCGATGTCGGGCATGAAAACGAACAAACCGCATGAGACATCCCCACAAACTGACCGCGAACGAGCCCGTGCAACCACCCCTGGCGGCTCCCCTTAGGGGTGCTGAAACCAGCGCCCCGCCTGAGACATCCTCACAATCTGCTCTCCAAGCGAAGGATGTTGAGCCCAGAAGCATGCGAACCGCCGGAGACATCCCCACAAAATGGCCGCGGACGAGCCCGTGCAAACACCCCTGGCGGCCCCCCTTAGGGGTGCTGAAACCAACGCCCCGCCTGAGACATCCTCACAATCTGCTCTCCAAGCGAAGGATGTTGAGCCCAGAAACAAGCAAACCGCCTGAGACATCCCCACAAAATGGCCGCGAACGAGCCCGTGCAACCACCCCTGGCGGCTCCCCTTAGGGGTGCTGAAACCAGCGCCCCGCCTGAGACATCCTCACAATCTGCTCTCCAAGCGAAGGATGTTGAGCCCAGAAACAAGCAAACCGCCTGAGACATCCCCACAAAATGGCCGCGAACGAGCCCGTGCAAACACCCCTGGCGGCTCCCCTTAGGGGTGCTGAAACCAGCGCCCCGCCTGAGACATCCTCACAATCTGCTCTCCAAGCGAAGGATGTTGAGCCCAGAAACAAGCAAACCGCCTGAGACATCCCCACAAAATGGCCGCGAACGAGCCCGTGCAAACACCCCTGGCGGCTCCCCTTCGGGGTGCTGAAACCAGCGCCCCGCCTGAGACATCCTCACAATCTGCTTTCCAAGCGAAGGATGTTAGGCCCAGAAACAAGCAAACCGCCTGAGACATCCCCACAAAATGGCCACGAACGAGCCCGTGCAAACACCCCTGGCGGCTCCCCTTAGGGGTGCTGAAACCAGCGCCCCGCCTGAGACACCCTCGCAATCTGCTCTCCAAGCGAAGGATGTTGAGCCCAGAAACAAGCAAACCGCCTGAGACATCCCCACAAAATGGCCGCGGACGAGCCCGTGCAAACACCCCTGGCGGCTCCCCTTAGGGGTGCTGAAACCAGCGCCCCGCTTGAGACATCCTCCAAATCTGATGTGTGCTGAGTAAGTATGAGTATGAGTAGGTCTGAGTATGAGTATGCCTGAGTATGAGTAAGTCTGTGTATGAGTACGTCTGGGTATGGGTAAGTCTGGGTATGAGTAGGTCTGTGTATGAGAAGGTATGTGTATGTGTACGTCTGGGTATGAGTAAGTCTGAGTATGAGTAATACTGTGTATGAGTAAGTCTGGGTATGAGTAAGTCTGTGTATGAGTACGTCTGGGTGTGGGTAAGTCTGTGTATGAGTAAGTCTGTGTATGAGTATGTCTGAGTGTGAGTAATACTGTGTTTGAATAAGTCTGGGTAAGAGTCAGTCTGAGTATCAGTAAGTCTGAGTATGAGTAGGTCTGAGCATGAGGAAAGAGGAGGAGGGGAGGAGGAAAGAGGAGGAGGGGGAGGGAGTAGGAGGCGTCCAAGAAATAACAATAACCCCATCTTAGGATATGGGGAAAAACCTCAGCTGTTCCGCGGCATCGGGGCCCGCGCTCCACGAATCCGTTAAACGTCGCGTTGAGGGCTGGGGGCAGCTGGGCGGTCGAGGCGCCTCGCCCTCCGACGGCGTGGAACGAGACGTCGTCTATGCTATTCTTGATGACCGCAGTCGGCGCCACCTGGCCCGCTCGCATGAGCAGGACAAATTGCACCAGCTGGGCAGGAGTTGCGGCGCACGAGCACCCCGCGATGCCCACCCCGCTAGCCTCGAGAGGCTTGCTCGCGCAGCCCTGCAGGACCGCGCGGCGCGGGGCCCGATGAACGCAACGCAAAGCCCGAAACTAATTGTCAGGAAAGCCCACGTGGGTCGCAGCAGCCCTGATCTCACCGTGTGAAGTATTCTCGTGGCATGTCTTCAAATCCAGAAGGGCTGAGCCCGATTCCGGACCTGCCGGGCGGGTAGTATGAGACACCGCATTGTGAAGTCACGCTGATTGGTCGCACGGGGTGGCTCTACTCTGGCTCCAAAAATGGGGGGCGCTGGCTTCTGCGCCAAGTGGCGCGCGCGCGAGAACGAATATTGGACCGCGCCCGAGCCAGCAGAGGCAAGAGGCCAATCGGCCGCGCCCCCCCCGCGGGTTCGTCCAGGAAAAACAACCGACGCCAGCCGCAAAACAGTGACCCTGGGATGCTGCCCCCAGGAAATCAGGATATCGGCACAGGGTTGCGCAAACTCCCGCGGCAGCTGTTGAATCGCTCTCGGGTGGAAGCCTCTCGGCCCAGGGCCGTGTCCTTCGCGAACTCACCAATGACTCCGAGCACGTCGCCAGCCGTGATCCGCGGGGGGAAGTCGTTAGCTGGCCAGTCTATCGGATGGGCTGCGCCCTCGCGCGGGGCCTTGGACCGAATGGGCTTCCACTCCTCAAGCCAGGCGTCTAAAGCTTCCTGGCCAGCCAGAGGCTGGAGGCCTTCCTCCTCGCACCCCAATAAGCGGCGCAAGGTTGGGGCGAGGTCCCGTGGAGAAGCGGTGGGCAACCTTGCTTGCCTCCTTTCAAAACCGACCCCGGTGTAAAATCCTCCCACGCCTGCTTGCTGGCCGCTGCGACTGCAGCGATTCTCCTATCACACTCGCGGGCAAGGGCAATGACCGCGGGGGCCCTGGTGGCCTTATCCCGCCACGCGCCGGCGAGGGCCGAGCATGCGATGCTTTTCAAATCAGCATCCTCCGCCGCGCGAAGGCAGCTGCCCATGCCCGAGATCACCCCGACCGACCTCCCCCGCGTAGCCCCCCGCCGGCCCCTCCTTCTTCAAAGCCAACGATCGGCTTGAGCGCCGCGCGCCCGTCTGCTCAGGCACTTGCCGACTAGCATTGAGAAGCTGCACAGAAACATCAAACCACTCCTGCAGCGTGCGCCCAGGGCCCCGAGGCGGCCCCCCAGGGCCCCAGACCCAAGCAAAATTATCCCGAAAGTCTTTCGGGCAGTCATCGTCGCCCGACTCCTCGGGCGCAAAGCCTGCAGGAACATCGCGCGGCCAAACCTTCGCCTGCCCAGGCAGGCCTCGAACCTCCATCCTCGGCGCAACGCGCGGCCCTCGGGGGCGTCGAGGATCGCTCGGGTGGAAGGTATGCGCGGCGCGAAGCTGTGAGACACATCAGAAAAATCACAAACGTGCCGGTTGCAAGTGGCCCCCGCTGCGCCCGCCATCTGAAATTTCACAGAGGGCGCCCAACCTGGCGCTACCAGCGCGCTCAGGTCGATGCCCCAGTCTCCCTCCGCAATAGCAGGCCCGTAGAGCCCCGCCAGGACTCCGGCCAGCTCGCCGAGAATCGCCGCGCTCAGCTCACCCAGCTCCTCGTTCGTCACCAGGTAGAGCGAGACGAAGTACGCGGGTACTGGAAGGCCGAAGTTGACCTTCTGCACGGCCAGCCGACGCCGAAGACGCTCGGGGACTCGCTGGCCCTGATGAACGCTGCCGAACCGCGAGGCGAGGCACGGGGCGACTCGAAAGTTCCCCAGGGCCCCTTCGCCAGTCGCCACCGCCGACGAGGAGGCCATGGTGAATCCAGCTCGCCTGGCACATGAACATACCGAACCATGAATAAACTCCGTAATCAATCGCGTTTCTTGCGGCAAGACCACGTCGGGCACTTCATTTTACGCCTTCTTACGCCGCTCCAGAAACTCCAAGCCAGACTTCCGAGAATGACAACTGCATGTCGACATCAAAATGAGGACTCTTGATCCAAAAAAAATGGAGGCCCACTTCTGATCACCTCAGCCGCAGGGGCTTGGGAGGGAGCAGCGACCGTCACCTCGACGCCGCTATGATTGAAACACTGCAAGCGATTCGGCCCTTCACTCGACCACCTAGGCAGAGCCAGCGGCCTCGACCTCCTGACGACTGATTTGAGAGACTCTGCTCTTACGAGACGCCGCCGATGGCCGTGGACTGCTGGGAGTGGGGGTCGCCTGCTGGGTAACTCCGCTCCGATCTCCTGAGCTGTCCGATGAGCCAGCTGCGTCTGGCGTTGCAGCCGTCACGGCTGCTCCGTCAGCTCCCCCCCGTCTTTTGCTAGCCAAGCGCTGCGCCATCTGAGTGGCATCGGCATTAAAAGCTTGGGCCTTGGCTGCAGCCTCTCCAAAGAGCTTTTTGATCGCCTCCTTGAATTCATTTTGAATTTGTCCTTCCGTGTCCGAATCTCAGTCTTGTCGGTCTCATCCAGCTAATACTCGCCCTCATCGAAGCCCAATCCTTCGAATAATATCGGGATCTCGACGCATGAGCCGTCCAAACAGCGGGAGACTTGGACCGGCGCAGGTGACTCAGCGGCTCTGTCCACCACGACCGACGCATTGAGCTGCTGTGCCAACTCCCGATGCCCTTCTTCAGCTGCCTCCGTGCTGCGCGCAACCTCGGTCACCCAGAGCCGCCAGGCATCGAGCCGCTGCTGAGGGGGAGTAGAACCGATCCAAAGCTTGAGCCAACTTCGCCTGTCAATCCAAATTCTTCTTGTGAGAAGTCGTGACCCTCTGCGATAGCGGTGGCACATAGGCGGCCGCGGCCTCCTCTCGCACACGCTCCTGCAGCGCACGCTTGTGCCGCGGGGCCCCTGCATTATCCCCTGCCCGCTCGGGCATGTCGGCCAGCTGCCGGGGTTCTTTGAAACCAAATTTGTCGGTTGCGGCGGAGCCGCCAGGCACCGTGAACTGAGAACCAGGAGGACGAGGAAGCCCATGCAGCGCAGCCATCCCTTTGCCTTGACCCTTCCCGCCATTCTTAGAGTCACCGTTTGCTGCGGCAGCCTTACCTGGCCAGACACCAGCGGGCTCGGGGGGAACAGAGCTTAACACGTGGGAGAGCTTGTGCCCACATGCCTTGCAGAACACATTTCCTTTCGATTTCTGTTTGCACCCGCACCTAAAGCACTTTGGACCTTGGCCTTTAGACTGCACCGTATTCCATCCTTTGTCGTCCCACACCTCTGGCGTGCGCCACTCTCGATACTGCGACCGCCATGGGAGTCTAGCCTCCAGATGTGCCATGGACGTGCCGTAATACGCAAATCGTGGGAGGAATTGAGCAAACTATGTGGATCATGCGCAAAAGCGCTCGCTGTCGGGGCCGACAATCCCCACGCCACACTCTCAGATCCTTGAGCAATGCCTCCGGATTTGAGCCAACATGGCTACGGACGGAGGAGGCAGGAGGAGCAGGAGGATAAGAAGGATGAGGCAGGAGAAACGAGGAGGGAGGAGGAGTGAGGGGGAGGCAAGAGGAAGAGGCAGGGGAAGGGAGGATGGAGGATGAGGGGGAGGAGGAGGAGGAGGAGGAGGAGGAGGAGGAGGAGGAGGAGGAGGAGGAAGAGGAGGAGGCAGGAGGAGGAGGCAGGAGGAGGAGGAGTCAGGGAAAGAGGGGTAGGGAAGAGGAGGCAGTATGAAGAGGCAGGGGAAGGGAGGAGAGAGGAAGAGGAGGCAGGAGGAGGAGGCAGGAGGAAGGGGGCAGGGGAAGGGAGGAGGAGGGAGGAGGCAGGATGAGGAGGCAGGGGAAGGGAGGAGGGAAAAGGAGGACGAGGAGGAGGGATGACGAGAAGGCAGGCGGAGGAGGCAGGGAAAGAGGGGTAGGGAAGAGGAGGCAGTATGAAGAGGCAGGGGAAGGGAGGAGAGAGGAAGAGGAGGCAGGAGGAGGAGGCAGGAGGAAGGGGGCAGGGGAAGGGAGGAGGAGGGAGGAGGCAGGATGAGGAGGCAGGGGAAGGGAGGAGGGAAAAGGAGGACGAGGAGGAGGGATGACGAGAAGGCAGGCGGAGGAGGCAGGGGAAAGTAGGAGGAAGGAGGAGGAGGAGGAGGAAAGGAGGAGGACGGTAAGGAGGAGGAGGCAGGAGGAGGAGGAGACAAGGGGAAGGGAGGAGGGAGAAGGAGGGAGGCGAAGGAGGAGGAGGAGGCAGGAGGAGGAGGAGCCAGGGTAAGGGAGGAAGGAGGAGGAGGGAGGAAGAGACAGGAAGAGAACGCAATGAACGGGAGGAGGGAGGAGGAGGGATGAGGAGGGAGGAGGGAGAGGCAGGGGAATAGAGGAGGGAGGAGAAGGGAAGGGGAGGCAGGAGGAGGAGGAGGCAGGGGACGGGAGGAGGGAGTAGGAGGAGAGGAGGAAGAGAAGGCAGGGGAAGGGAGGAGAGAGGAGGAGAAGGGAGGAGAAGGTAGGAGGAGGAGGAAGGAGAAGGGAGGAGGGAGGAGGGAGGAGGAGGAGGAGGAGGAGGAGGAGGAGGCAGGAGGAGGAGGCAGGAAAAGGGAGGAAGGAGGACGAGGAGGAGGAGGAAGAGGAGCAAGAGGACGAGCAGGAAGAGGAGGAGGAGGGAGGCGGAGGAGGCAGGAGGAGGCAGGAGGAGGGGACAGGGGAAGAAAGAGGCAGGGGAAGGGAGGAGGGAGGAGGAGGAGGAGGAGAAAGGAGGAAGAGGCAGGGGAAGGGAGGAGGGAGGAGGAGGAGGCAGGAGGAGGAGAGAGGGTAAGGAACACGTTGATCTCCAAAGCGGGCCAGGAGGGGGATGAGGAGGATCATAAAGAGGAGTAAGAGGAGGAGGAGGAGGAGGACGAGGAGGAGGACGACGACGACGACGTCTTGACAAGGTCAGAGCTGTTCCTGAGAACCGAAGGGCTCCCGAAGCAATCCTAAGTTGCTGGAACCCTGAATCCTACCGAACTCCCTGGGGAATCCTGGGTGCCCTTGCATGCCTCAGGGATCCCACCGATGCGAGGCAGCTTCCTGGTGCGAGGTTCCTGCCCGCGCGCGCTCAGTCGCGCCCCGCCGCGGACGGACAACCCCCACCACCAGAAGAGTGGGAGCGAGACACCCGCCGACGCGACGCGGCTGCGCCTACCCCCCCCCCTAGAGGGGTCCGCGTGGGGGCAGAGACGAGGAAGGACCCTCACCCTCTCGAGCCTGCTCCTCTTCGACTCCTCGCCCCATCCGCGGGCGCACGGGCGGCTCCTGCGACAACTTCTTGATTTCTGGAGAGGCGACCCGGGATCCTCCCACGGCACCCACGTCGTTCGTCATCGACGCAGTCGCCGGCGTCATCGGCGTCGTCGTCGACCGTGTCCCTTGGCCGCCGCCGCCGCCGCCCGTCGTCTGCCAGCCGCCGCAGCCGCCGCCATCCGTCGTCATCGCCACAGTCGTCGTCCTCCTCCTCCTCCTCCTCCTCCTCCTCCTCCTCCTCCTCCTCCTCCTCCTCCTCCTCCTCCTCCTCCTCCTCCTCCTCCTCCTCCTCCCTCGTTCACCTGCCCTTCCTCCTCCTTCTCCTGCACCTCCGACTCCTCGTCCACCTCTGCCTCTGCACCTTCCCCCCCTCCTCCTTCGGATGCCGTTCTTCATCCTGCTGCGTCTCGTCCTCCTCGCCCTCAGCCCTGGCCTCCATGTTGTTCCTTTCTCCTCCTACTTTTCCTCCTCCTTGCATCCTTCCCCCCTACCCCTCCTCCTCCTCCTCCTCCTCCTCCTCCTCCTCCTCCTCTTCCTCCTCCTGTCCTCACCGTCATATTGCGTTCCTCGCACTCGTCGTCGCCGTAATCACTTTCCTGTTCGTCCGTCTGCCCGTCGTCGTCTCCCTCCAACTCCCTCATCACTCTGACACGGTCTCTCTCTCTCTCTCTTTCTCTATCCGTCTTTCTCTTTCTCTTGTTGTTTTTCCTTTCTCTCCCTCTCGCTCTGTCTGTCTGTCTGTCTGTCTGTCTGTCTGTCTGTCTGTCTGTCTCTGTCTCTGTCTCTGTCTGTCTGTCTGTCTGTCTGTCTGTCTGTCTGTCTGTCTGTCTGTCTGTCTGTCTGTCTGTCTGTCTCTCTGTCTCTCTCTCTCTCTCCCTCTCTCTCTCTCTCTCTTCTCATGCAAATTGCCAAAATGGACATACATGCTTAACGTCTATCCCGTATGGTTAGAAAGCAGCTCACGGAACCTCGTGGTCGTCTCTATGGCGCTCAATAGCGTGATCGATCTCTCGCAAAGTCCTCGCACAGAGCTGCTGCGCGCTATGTGTCGGATTTGTGGCGGCATTTGAATGCAACTGGGCGCTAGTGGTCCCTATTTGGCACTAAGGGCGGCTACTGGGCGCTATTCGCTGATATCTGATACAATGTCAATCCAACGCGAGCGAGCGTTTCTGCGATCTACGATCGAAGCAAGCAGACCTCCAGAATGAACGTGCTGCACCACAGGACGGCCCCCAAACCGTTCGCTCGAACGCGAATTCCCACCGCCAAAAAAACGACTTGCCCAAGAAAGGTGTTGACAGCGCCATCCTAGCGACCCAGCGCAGCCCCAGAGACCGCTCCACAGCCCAGCGCTGTCCCAGCCTGGCCCTGAACTCGGAGAAGGGCGAGTTGAGACAACGGCAACTCAAGATTGGTCCCCGGACCCCTCCTGCTGATCCGACTGATCTTCACGTGTCGTTGCCTCTGCTCTGCTGCCGTTTGGGCAGAAGCTTGCTTGAGGATCGCGCCTGGGGAAGTGCGTGGGAAGACGAGCAAGCTTTCTCGTGAGAGGCCCGGGGGGCCTAGTCGTGGGGCTGGAAGGCCGAGAGGAGATATCTCAGGGCCCCGGAGGGTCCCATCTTCGGGTCTTGAGCGACCCTAGGATTGACACAAGCTTGAGCCACCAGCTCACGGAGCACAGCCATGTCTGACCACGGAGGCGGCGGCGGCGGCATGAGGGACCGCAAATTCTCTGGAGAAGGCGCCACCGCAGTGCAGGACTACAAGGCTTGGAAGAAGTGGGCGAGAGCACGGCTCCTGGTCGAGAAGGGGCGCGGCGGGAAGCCCGAGACATAGGGCCCCATGCTCTACACCCTCCTGGAGGGCACCGCCGTGGACGCGCTGGAGCACGTGGAGCTGGAGGAGCTGGCCGTCGAGGACGGAGAGGAGAGGCTCTTCGAGGTGCTGGACTCGCGCTGCACCGAGCGGGAGGCGGCCGACCGGGCCGGCGAAGGAGGGCGTCGAGATCCCCGACGTCGCCCAGGGCTTCCTCCTTCTGCGAGGGGCTCTTCTCGGTGGTGATCGTCGCGCGGTGGTCCTTAGGGAGCCCACAAAGGACGTACGCGCCCAGCTATGTACATGAACACGGTCCCTCGATCTGCAAGACTGGCCGCGTTATACGAATAGTTGCGCAACACATACTCTCGAAACCAGCGTGGATTCATGTACGTGTACGTCCTTCTTTCGCTCCTGAGTCCTGGCGGCCAGCGAGCGCCAGTGGACGTTCGACAAGCTGGCGCAGGGCGCTGAAGACGGTCCACCCGAGGATGCTGCCCCGGAGCACGGCGTGCACGTGGTCGAGGAGGGCCCCGCCTGGGGAGAGGTCGTCGAGGAGCTCAACAGCGCCGAGGAGGTGGACGTCTTCTCGGGTCGGGCGAAAGAGGGGGATAGCAAAGGGGGGGGTTGAGAATCAGCTCACGTAGCTGATTTTCCCGGCGCCTCCCGGCGCCGGGAGGCGCCCATGTATCGAGGAACGGGCCCCTCGGTGAGGCCGAAACCAGCTGCATGCAGCAAATTTCGTAACCCCCCCTTTCCCAATCCCCCCCTTTCGCCCGGCCCGATCTTCCTGGCGGAAGTCGAGAAGGACCGGGCGGAGCCGCTGGAGGAGGACGAGGCCATCCATCCAGGTGCTGGCGACCTGGAAGGAGACGCGCGCTGCCGTCGCTGAGGAGCGCAAGAAGCGCGGCCTCCCACCACCTCTGGCACCAGACGTGAAGAAATTCTCGTCGCGTGTCCGGTGCTGGGCCTGCCGTCAAGTGGGTCACTTCAGTGAGGAGTGCCCCAGGAAGCCCAAGGGAGCTGGCATGGAGGACGCCAGACCGCGTGGACCACCCGGCCAGAGGTTCGGGACCCACTTCGTCGAGAGCTTCTACGCCGCAGATGAGGAGGCCAAGGCAGACGCGTGGGAGGAAATAGAGGACATCTTGGCGGCCTGGGACTACCGGAGGCTGCACGAGCACCAGACGGAGGACCACTTCAAGCGCCTCAGGGAGGAGATCGAGGACGATGACGAGCAGCTGGAGACGCTCCTGGTGCACTCGCCGGGATCGGGCATCATCGACCCAGGCTGCGCGCGCGCTGATCGGTGAGGAGACACTGGAGAAGCACCGGATGACGACAGGTCTGCCGCTGGAGCTCGTGAAGGACCACCGGGCGGTGACTTTCAAGGGGTTCAGCGGTGAGGAGCAGCACTCCATCGGGATCTGCACCATCCCGTGGACCATCGGCGAGCACGTGGAGCCCATCGAGGTGTACGTGGTTCCAGGAGGCGCTGGGCTTTTGTTGAGCAAGCCGCTTCTGAAGAAGATGGGATGCCTGCTCGACACGGAGAACGATCAGCTCATCATCACGACTCTGGGGGCTCGGGTGCAGTTGCAGACGACGAAGGGTGGCCACTACGAGGTTCCCCTCGACGGCTCGACGGTGATTCCACTCGTGGATCGGGATTTTCAATAGGGCCGGGCCGCTGCCCTCAAGCCCCTGCGACTTCAGCCGCTACCTTGGCAGTCGCCCAGGCAGTTGGGGAGGAAGTGACAGTCATCATGGAGGTCTTCTCTCCGCCGAGGCTGACCACGAGGGCAGCTGAATTCGGGTTCGTGGACGTCGGCGCCTACGACCTGGAGACGGGCTGGGACGCTCGCCAGCGCGAGCACGTGGAGCAGCTGTTCCGCGACCTGGAGGAGAAGGACCCGTTCGTTGTCGTGCTGACGCCGCCCTGTGGGAAGTTGTCGCCGCTTCAAGGGCTCACGCCAGATGAGAAGCGGAGGCGCCCAGAGAAGTTCAAGGAGGAGCAGGCGGAGGCCATCTCGTTCATCGTGTTGTGCTTGGAGATTGCGACGTGGCAGGTAATGCGGGGCAGACATTACATTTTCGAGCAGTCCAGGGCAAGTTCAGCATCGGGGTTGCCGGAGATGGTCCACTTCTTGGCGGAAGCTGCGGCATGTAGGTTCGGCAAGGGCGATCTGGCGTCAGGATTGCCTCTGGCCAAGCGTTGGCGCTTCATGTCGGACATGCCCGAGGTAGCGAAGGCGGTGGATCGCGAGTACCTCGGGGGTCACGAGCATCAGGAGGTCATCGACAGTGCGGCGGGCGTCAAGCGGTCGGTGTGGTCCCAGATCTACCCGGACCAGCTCGTGAAGGCCCTCGTTCGTGGTGCTAGTGGGTCGTACGTGCAGGAGGTGATGAAGGTGTCAGGGGTGATGGGCACGGCGGACCAGGAGGAGAAGGAGGCTCCCAGGGAACCCCTTCTCCACGGTCGGCCCCAGAGCGTCGAGGCCAATCTGCGACGTTTGCATGTCAACCTCGGTCACGCCCACGGTCCCGACCATGCTGAGGCATCTTAGGCATGCCAACGCGACCGAGGAGACTCTGAAGATGGCGTCGGAGTTCAGGTGCGATAAATGCGAGGCGAAGGCTGAACCGAAGCCAGTTCGACCGGCCGCTCCTGACATCGCGCAGCCACCCCTTCGGTCCATCGGCATGGACGTGAAGGAGCTTCCAGGGTGGCTGCCACACCAGACAATCAAGGCGCTGAACATTGTCTGTGACACGTCGTCGCTGCAGTCCATGACGCCATTGAATGAGGACGACGAGGAGGTGGCGAGTGACTTGCTCCGAATGTACCGCGACAACTGGACGAGACCCTACATGCGACCGAAGTGGCTTCGACTGGATCCGGCAAAGCCCCACATCTCCCAGGTGTTCACCAGCGCCATGGAGCGGGACGGCACCACCATCCTGGACACGGCCGGAGGCGCCAAGGAGCAGAACGAGAAGGTGGAGCGGCACGGCCAGTGGTTCGCCCAGATGTTGCGCGCCGTGATCGCGGAGGTCCAGCCGCAGGACCGCGGAGAGTGGCGGGAGTGCGTGGCCCAGGTTCAGGAGGCGAAAAACTCCCTCTTGAGCGTCGGCGGCGTGAGCGAACAGTGCGGTGCTGCATGATCCGCCGACCATCTTCGTGCTCGAGTTCGAGCCATCGCTGGGCGCCAGGTGTTGAGCTACAACGACCAGCGCGCCACCCGAGCGGCCCTGGACGCGAGGCCGCGGCGCGGTTGCCGTCTGGAGGAAGGTTACGAAGGGCGGCGGCGGCGGTCTGCAGAATCGCAGGGCTCACTACAAGTGGATGCCAGGCGTGTGCATGGGTGCGGTGCGTGGCAACTACTGGGTCGCCGTGCCGGGATGCGTTCTGAAGGCGTCGCCGGAGCAGTTGAGGCTGGCCAACTCCGAGGAGCGCGCGGCGTGGCGGCTCGGCGAGGGTTCGCTGCGGTCGCACTCCATCGACCTGGACAGCGTGAAGGCGCAGTACTACCACGACATCACTGCCGAGGAGCGCCCGCCGGAGGAGGCTGAGGAGGAGGCCGAGCAGACTCAGGAGCCAGTGAGGGAGGAGTCCTCCCCACATCATGGAGGTCCGGCAAATGGTCCAGGCCCCGAACCACGTGTGGTGCTGCAGCCCGTCGACCCCTCTGAGGTGCCGTTCCCCGAGGAAGACGAGGAGGACCTGCTGCAGGAGCCAGCTGCTGAAGGAGAGGCCGAGGCCAGTGACCACGATGTCGGGGAACCTGGAGGACATGCAGAAGAGGCGGACAGCGTCAGACCGCATAGACGACTCGCTGGGAAGACCTCCCCCGAGGAGGTGAAGCGCGCCCGCGTGCACGGGCAGGGCGTGAAGCGCGGTCCTTCCCCATCAGCTTCGGATCGGGTCAAGCAGTCGAAGGTGCAGTTAGCCTTGGCGGTGACGGCGGCCGAGGACAGCGAGGACGACGACGAGATCTTGGCATTGGACCAAGAGGAGGTCCTGCTGGCGCGGGGCCGCAAGGAGCTGAATCGAAAGGATCCGAAGTGGACGACCAAGATGGGGCTCGAGAAAATCGCCAAGGGGTACGCCAAGGAGTACGACAAGCTGATCAACAAAACCAAGGCGTGGCGTCCGCTCTCGCTGGAGGAGTCGCGCCGGCTGCGATCGACAAAGGCGGAGCGCATCCTGAAGCCCCGGCCAGCGCTGACGGAGCGGGAGGACGAGGTCAAGTGCCGCATGACCATCCAGGGCTTCAAGGACCCGGATCTGCTGGAGCTGGTGAGGGCCCGGAGGACTCAGGCACCGACGCAGTCGTCCAACGGCCGAGAACTCGTGCTGCAGACCATCGCCTCCGCGAAGTTTCCGATGGCCATCGGTGACGTAGAGGGTGCCTTCTTGGAGACGGATGCTTCTCTCTCTCTCCCGCCGAGCACGGGACAATCTACGTGTCCTTGCCGTCATACTTCCTTCCCGAGGGCGCGCATGAGGACCAGCTGTGCGAGGTGATCAACAGCTACGGGCGCAGTGACAAAACGCAGCTCTGGTGGCTGACCTTTAGCAAGTACCTCACCGAGGAGCTGGGCTTCATGCAACGCCCACTTGACCCATGCGTCATGATGTTCTTCGAAGACATCGGAGAGACCGTGGACTTCGACTTGGACGACTACCGCGTGATCGAAGACTCGGGTCTGGAACCACGTCGTGAAGCACGCCAGGGCGACCTGTGGAGTCACCGGCCAGCACGTCGACGACGGGGTTTTCGGCGGAAGAGGCGCGAAGTGGGTTCAAGCCATCGCCAAGCCGAAGGCGAAGTTTCCATACCGGAAGTGGAACGACCAGGAGGGCGAGTTCGTCGGCTCGAAGCTGCAGCAGCTCTCCGACTACAACATCGTGCAGTCTCAGCGCCAGTACGCCAGTGAGGAGATGGAGCGAGTGCCGACACGCCGGCACGCTGGCGCAGATGCCCTCGCCATACCGTCAGAGGTAAAAGACTTCATCTCTCTCAACCAGCGTGGTAATTGGCTTGCCGCTCAGACTCGTCCTGATCTCAGCATGCTCGTGAGTTCGAATCAACAGAAGATGCCGAGTCCTGCGGTAGGTGACCTTCGGAGAGGAAACATGTTGGCCCGACGGGCCCAGCAATTCGCCGATCTCGAAATCCGCTATCCATCGATACCCGTCGAAGAGCTCACTTTCGTTCTCCACTCGGACTACTTGTCGAAGGAGGTGTCTAGCATGGGGCACACCCAGGGGGGGCTACGTCATCGGGGTCACGAATCGGGACATGGAGAAGGGTCTAGTGGCGCCGTGGAGTCCGATGATCTGGAGGAGCTATCGGGTGAAGAGGGTGGTGAAGTCTACTCTGGCTGGGGAGTCTTCGGTCATGACGGACGGTCTCGGGCATTTGGAGTGGGCCATGTGTTTCTTCGCGATTGGGTTCTTCAGAGGCTTCTCTCTCGGAGACAGGTCTAGGTTCCTCGGAAAGTTCCAGAGCCTGGCAGTGATCCACTGTAAGAATATATACGACAATGTGATCAAGATGGGAAGTCCATCCGGTATTGATGATAAGCGCTGTGCCGTGGACATAGCTATCAGAAAAGAGAGCCTGAGAAGGATGAGCGCCACGTTGAGATGGGGTCCGACTTCGCTTATGCTTGCCAACTGTCTCACAAAAGATAAGGCAGTATTCGGAGTGGGCTCAATCAGTTGTCCGACGAGAGCAGCGTTCTGGCTCAAACCTCTGCCGAATGCTCTCTACGGAAGCAGCTCACCAAACGCAGCCAGCCACAACCCAACCTGATGATCAAGGTCGAGGCGGAGAACAACCCGAAGGAGGTCCGGAGCTTCATGGAGAGCATCGCCGAAGCGGCAGAGGGGACCATCGAGGGCTCCAGCAACCGCCTCAAGGTCCAGGTGCGCGCCGAATGCTTGGACGACCGGCTGACGGGCAAGGAGGCCAGGGCTCAGATGACCATGACATACTACGCGAGAATGGGGAACATCACGATCCACACACCGGCGGCCATCGAGGACCGTATCTTTGACCGTGTGAAGGTGCTGGAGAGCCTGTACCAGATGGCGCTGGCCCAGGACCAACTGCCGCCGGCTCCGGAGGGAAATTCGCTCGTGGTGAACTCGTTCCGCCTCCCGGCCTGGGACCAGTTCACGTCCAACGCGGAGGGCTCCAAGACCCAGGGCTCAGGCGGTCAGGCGTCGGGTCGGACTGGCGTCGACCAGCCAGTGCGCACCCTGCGCCTGCCCAAGGAGACCGACTTCCACAACGGGATCGGGGATATCGGACTCTGTGTTTGCGAGAGCCTGGCGAATTTTCCGTTGTGGCGCGACAAGATGCTCCGCTACCTGGTGGAGGAGTGTGGTCTGCAGGCCGAGATGCTCGACAATGACCGCCCAAAGAACTGGCAGGACCTGTTCGACCCTGCTCCGAAGATCACGATTGTCGAGAGCTCTGCAGACGACGACCAGTCCATGGGCAGCTGGTGTCAGCCGACTGCGTCACCACCGTCCCGGGGCTCGGGACCATCCGTTCGCAGCCGCAGCCGCAGGGCCGATGACTGCTAGCTTAGGAAGGGATCGAGGACATGTCGCCCGACATCGTGAGCAGAGGCAACATTAAATTTCGGGAGTGTTGATCCGACTGATCTTCACGTGTCTTTGCCTCTGCTCTGCTGCCGTTTGGGCACAAGCTTGCTTGAGGATCGCGCCTGGGGGAGTGCGTGGGAAAACGATCAAGCTTTCTCGTGAGAGGCTCGGTGGGCCTAGTCGTGGGGCTGGAAGGCCCAAAGGAGATATCACAGGGCCCCGGAGGGTCCCATCTTCGGGTCTTGAGCGACACTTGACACCTCCCAAGAACCAAGCGCACAAATTTTCCGGGCTGCATACACATCCCCAGCGTTGGCGACGAGGGGCCCCTGCGAAGACCAACTACACTTGTCTCAAATCGCCCTCCTCTGATGACCCCAATTCGCCCTCCCGGCACTGGCTGGTTGTGAGCAACCGTCATAGAACCGACCCGGCCCAGCCCTGGCCCGATCCCACCCGACCAAGCCTTCCTGTCCCGGGACGGGCCCTCTTTGGAATCCGCACTCGGCATCCCGGCCACGCCTACGCCCAGCTATCACCACCCATGATCACCATCGTCCTCCTCCTCCTGTTTTCAGCCCTTGATGCTCATCATCACAAGTCCACATCGTGATCATGATCATTATCATTAAATCACTACTATCCTCCACTTCATCCGTATCCCGCCCGACAATGTTCCGCCTCGTTCCACGCACGCCTCCTTATTCGCCCCACCCCCGCCTGATTGTTCCCTGGTCCCCACTCTCCTCCGCACTTTTCTGGGACGAGCGTGGCAACATCATCGTCCGGTGTACATTGCCGCGGCGCTGACACCTGAAATCACTCCGTGGATACCCACCCTATACGCAGCCATACGCAACTAGTGTCAAACTTTCGGGGCCACAATGGTGAGAGGCCCAAACCCGTTCAAAATCTATGGAAAAACAATAATGTCGTGCTTTTCGCACTTGCGTCTCCGATGGGCCCTTGAGGTCTCAGCTTTAATATGTCCCACGACTCACGACGGCTCTGGGGTCCAAAACGACCAAAAGCGCCCCAAGAGGTGATTTTGAGGGCACCGACGGGGGGACCGACATTAAGAACCTCCATTTCTTTCATCGATGGCCTCCAAGATGACTCCAAGAGAACCCCAAGGCCCGCAAGAGGGCCCAAAGAGAGCCCCACGAGGGCCCCCAGAGAGCCCAAAAGCTTCGACTATGGCCCCAAGACGGCTCAACGAGGGCCCACGATACGTCTAAGTTGTACCATTGTTGACAGCCCTAATGCACCATCTGCTGAACTACGCGTCTCCTCTAGACAGCTCCCCTGGGCATCGTTTCCAGCAGAGCGGGTGCGGATTTGTTGATCGCGACCGCGCCGAAAAGGTCGGGCGGCGTCCAGGAGCGAAGCACAGGGGCAACGGCCTGCACCAGCGCAAAGGAAGAGGAAGTTGAAAAGAGACAGGACCAAGCGAGGAGGGAGGCAAACAGGAGGCGAACCTCGCTGCCGCTCACAAGAGGGCGCGCACCATGAAGTCCTTCCGGGCGACGTGCAGCACCAGAAGCAAATGGGGATACGCAGAGCGTCAAGAATCCCACCAGCCATTTAGGGCGTGAGTGTTTTACAGCGTCTCCACTTCCAACCTCCTTCTTCCCTTTCGGGGAGGGGTTCCCCCAATACCTCCTTCCCCCTGGACCTGGACGGAGCGCCCCGCGAGGTGTCAGAGCGTTCAAAAAAGCCTCGGCGAGAAGGTCAAACTCGTTGATTGTACTTAGGTTCTGGCGACAGTTTGGCCTCATGGGGCCCGGGTGCTAATTCACCACGGCCGATGCTTTGATCGGCCTCCTCCAGGCTTCCAAGGGGGCCCCCGAGGCTTATTAGGGGGCCCCAAAGCTACCACAAGATGCGCCGAACAGACCCCAAGAGGCCCCCAAGATGTTCCCGAGATGCCCCCAAGAGGCTCCCAAGAGGCCCCAAGGAGACACCAAGAGGCACCCAAGACGCTTCAAGATGCCCCCGGGACTGCCAAGAGACTTCCAACACATCCCAAGAGGCCTCCACGAGGCCTCTCGCCTTTCTGCTCGCCCTCATCCTCCTCCTCCTTCTCCTCCTCCTCCTCCTCTTCCTCGTCCGCCTATTCGTCCTCCTTCCTCCTCCCTCCTCCCCCTTCCCTCCTCATCCTCCTCCTGCTCCCCCTCCGATTCCTCCTCCATCCTCTCCCTCTTAGGATATAACGTCTTACCCAGCCCTTTACTCCACTGCATGCTCCTCCACATCCCTGATCAGGGCAACTCGCCTGGGTATCGTTTCTGAATGGCGTCCAGAATTCTCATGTTGCTGCTCCTTCTCCTGCCCCCTTGTCCCTCTCCTCCTCCTCCTCCTCCTCCTCCTCCTCCTCCTCCTCCTGCTCCTTTGCTGTTTGCCTTCCCCCGCCCCCTCCTGCCTCGCAAACGCGCAGAACAAATGCACATACGATGTGGATATGCCCAGACACGTCCTTCTCGAAGTGGCTTGCCAAACATCGATCGGTATTGCGCCCGACCCGTCCTACGATTGCACTCCAGCTCAGCAGCGCTCAGGCATCTTTGTCAAGAGCGCCAGACGTGCCGGAGCAAACTCGGGTAAGGTAGGCGGAAAACTAGACACGATTGGAACCGTTGCCCCGAACTACTTCCTGCCAGTAACGGCTGTCATCCGATATCCTCACGGGATGCGGCAGAACAACATGGCTGGCCGGTGGCGTTAAGCGACGGCACTCACTCGTCGTAGTCGGTCATGTCTGCGAAGTGCTCTCCTCCGAAGCACACGTCGATCATGCAATCTTTGTTGGGAATGCCGGTCTTGGACTTCTTCGTGCAAAGCTCCTTGGCCCTCTCAGTCTTGTCGGACGCGCAGTTGTTGAGGTCGGGCCGATTCGCGGGCGTCACGGGGGTCTTGGTGTGGAAGAGAAGTTCTGCTTGCGGGACGCCGGTGGTGCCGATGCGGGCGCGGATCGCCGGCCTGGTGTCGTCGTCAAGCACACCGTTGAAATTTCCACAGTGGCCGTCCTGGTTGGGCTGCGCGCTCATGGTGATCATCGTGTTGATGTAATCGCCCTCGCCTGGCTCGTTCCAGCGGTTGATCTCCAGGTGGATGTTGAGCGGCAAGTCCACGTGCACGACGTGCAGGTCCTTGCCATTGCGGCTCGACTGCATCACCTGCCCGCTGCCGTCGGTGACAACCTTGATCATCGGATCCTGATTCTCCCAGGCGTCCGGAAAGCCGGCGATGATGGGGATGTCGTTGAAGGTCGCCCGAAGGGAGGAGATGCGGAGGACGTTCTTCGTGCCGTCCTTGCCCTCCAGGAAGGGGCCGCCGATCGCGATCTCCTTCATTACCGAGAGGCCGTTGGTCACTGGTGTCGGCATGTAGCGGCCCTGCATCCAGACGGTGTCGCTCTTCACAGTCCAGTACTCGCCCTGGGAGTAGAAGCTTGCCGACTGCCCGTCAAACGTCACCACGTGCGGGTCACCGAAAATCCTGCAGTGCCTCTGGGGCCCCTGCGGCGGCGGCGCCGGCGTGGGGTTCTCGCATTCGGGAGTGCCCGTGATGCAGATGCCCTTCTCATCACAGTCGTCGAAATCGGTACACTTGTCGGAGCCACAATCATCGTCGCACTGCGTCCCATCGCGGGCACAATTGCACATGTCGATGCAACACTCCTTCGGCGGCGGCGTGGTCACGACATCCGGAGGTCGAGGCGGCAGGGTGACGATGGGAGGGGTCGTGGTGGTGGTGGTGGTGGTGGTCCCCGCGAGGAAGAGGAAGGGGACGAACAGCAGCGGCAGGAAGCAGCAAAGCCACCATGGGCTGCACCCAGCCGCAGGAATCGGCACCACAGCGAAGGTGCCAGCGCCCTGGCCCACGTACTGGTAAGTGGTCGTGGCGATGTAATCGCCGCCCATGCCCACGTACGACATCGTCGTTCCCGCGATGCCCCCGCAGCTGGCGCCCGCGACCCCGCAGCACGCGTCACCGCACGCCGGCGCCACGCCCACTCCGCACCCGTCCGCGCCGCAGCTGTTGCCGCAGCCCACGCCTCCGCAGCACGCATCTCCACCACCAGCGTAGCCGCCCGCGCCAGTGTAGCCCACCCCGGGGTAGACCCCGCTGCCCATGAGCGCGCCGCCGCCCAGGCCGCCGCCGACGAGGGCCCCGCGGGAACCCGCAGCGAAGCCACCGCGCGGGCCTGCTGCCATGAAAGATCCGC
>CAUYUJ010015319.1:60000-92500 GCA_963575745.1 Prorocentrum cordatum
TATGCTTCTCCTCTAGACAATTCGGTTGGGCATCGTTTCTGGCTGAACAAGTGGGGATACGCAAAGCGTCAAGAATCCTAACAGCCCTTTCGGCCGTAAGAGGTTTACAACGTTTCCTCGTCCAACCCCCCTCTTCCCCTTCGGGGAGGGTTTCCCCTATACCCCCTTCCCCCTGGAATTGGACGGGGCGCTCCGCGAGTTGTCAGAGCGTCCATACAACAATTTGGCATTATGGGAACGGGAGTGCTCATTTAATGTGGCCCCTCCTTTGATCGGTCTTCTCCAAGATGGTCCAAGAATCCAAGAAGGCCCCCGAGGCTTCGAATAATGCCCCAAGACGGCCGCAAAAAGGGCCCAGCAGGCCCCCAGAGGCCCCGAAGATGTTCCCGAGATGCCCCCAAGAGGCTCCGAAGGCCCAAAGAGACCCCACCCTAGACGCTTCAAGAGGCCCGCGGGACTGCCAAGAGACTTCCAAGACGCCCAAAGAGGCCTCGACGAAACCTCTTGCCTTTCCTGCTCGACCTCCTCCTCCTCCTCCTCCTCCTCCTCCTCCTCCTCATCCCCCTCGTCATGGTCATCATCCTCCTCCTCCTCATCCTCCTCTTCCTCATCCGCCCATTCCTCCTCCTTTCTCGGCCCTCTGCCTCCTCCTCTTCCTCCTCCTCCGATTCCTCTTTCGTCCTCTCCCTCGTGGGGTATGACGTCTTACCCAGCCCTTAGTTAAACGAAATGCTCCTCCACATCCCTGATCAAGGCAACTCGTCGAGGCATCTTTTCTGGATGGGCTGGTGGGGTTACGCGAATCGTCCAGAATTCTCATGCTGCTGCCCCTTATCATCCTGCTCCCTCGTCCCTCTCCTCCTCCTCCTCCTCCTCCTTCTCCTCCTCCTCTGCTGTTTGCCTTCCCCCCCACCCTCCTGCCTCGCAAACGCGCAGCAAGCACGCACGTGTTCTGTGGTTGTGCCCAAACACGTCCTTTTCGAACTGGCTTGCCAGAACCGATCGCCATTTGCGCCGGACCCGTCCTAGGATTGCACTCCAGCTCAGCAGCACTCAGGCATCTTTGTCAAGAGCGCTAGACGTGCTGGAACACACTTGGGCAGGGTAGGCGGAAAACTAGACACGATTGGAACCGTTGCCCCGAAGTACTTCCTGCCAGTAATGGCTGTCATCCGATATCCTCACAGGATGCGGCAGAACAACATGGCTGGCCGGTGGCGTTAAGCGACGGCACTCACTCGTCGTAGTCGGTCATGTCTGCGAAGTGCTCTCCTCCGAAGCACACGTCGATCATGCAGTCTTTGTTGGGAATGCCGGTCTTGGACTTCTTCGTGCAAAGCTCCTTGGCCCTCTCAGTCTTGTCGGACGCGCAATTGTTGAGGTCGGGCCGATTCGCGGGCGTCACGGGGGTCTTGGTGTGGAAGAGAAGTTCTGCTTGCGGGACGCCGGTGGTGCCGATGCGGGCGCGGATCGCCGGCCTGGTGTCGTCGTCAAGCACACCGTTGAAATTTCCACAGTGGCCGTCCTGGTTGGGCTGCATGCTCATGGTGATCATCGTGTTGATGTAATCGCCCTCGCCTGGCTCGTTCCAGCGGTTGATCTCCAGGTGGATGTTGAGCGGCAAGTCCACGTGCACGACGTGCAGGTCCTTGCCATTGCGGCTCGACTGCATCACCTGCCCGCTGCCGTCGGTGACAACCTTGATCATCGGATCCTGATTCTCCCAGGCGTCCGGAAAGCCAGAGATGATGGGGATGTCGTTGAAGGTCGCCCGAAGGGAGGAGATGCGGAGGACGTTCTTCGTGCCGTCCTTGCCCTCCAGGAAGGGGCCGCCGATCGCGATCTCCTTCATTACCGAGAGGCCGTTGGTCACTGGTGTCGGCATGTAGCGGCCCTGCATCCAGACGGTGTCGCTCTTCACAGTCCAATACTCGCCCTGGGAGTAGAAGCTTGCCGACTGCCCGTCAAACGTCACCACGTGCGGGTCACCGAAAATCCTGCAGTGCCTCTGGGGCCCCTGCGGCGGCGGCGCCGGCGTGGGGTTCTCGCATTCGGGAGTGCCCGTGATGCAGATGCCCTTCTCATCACAGTCGTCGAAATCGGTACACTTGTCGGAGCCACAATCATCGTCGCACTGCGTCCCATCGCGGGCACAATTGCACATGTCGATGCAACACTCCTTCGGCGGCGGCGTGGTCACGACATCTGGAGGTCGAGGCGGCAGGGTGACGATGGGAGGGGTCGTGGTGGTGGTGGTGGTGGTGGTCCCCGCGAGGAAGAGGAAGGGGACGAACAGCAGCGGCAGGAAGCAGCAAAGCCACCATGGGCTGCACCCAGCCGCAGGAATCGGCACCACAGCGAAGGTGCCAGCGCCCTGGCCCACGTACTGGTAAGTGGTCGTGGCGATGTAATCGCCGCCCATGCCCACGTACGACATCGTCGTTCCCGCGATGCCACCGCAGCTGGCGCCCGCGACCCCGCAGCACGCGTCACCGCACGCCGGCGCCACGCCCACTCCGCACCCGTCCGCGCCGCAGCTGTTGCCGCAGCCCACGCCTCCGCAGCACGCATCTCCACCACCAGCGTAGCCGCCCGCGCCAGTGTAGCCCACCCCGGGGTAGACCCCGCTGCCCATGAGCGCGCCGCCGCCCAGGCCGCCGCCGACGAGGGCCCCGCGGGAACCCGCAACGAAGCCACCGCGCGGGCCCGCAGCCATGAAAGAGCCGCCGCGGCCGCCAATGAAACTCATCGCTGCCTGGTTCCTGCGGCGTGTCTGGCCCAACGCTTGTGCCGAAGAGGCTCCTCTTCTAATTGGGTTGGGCACCAAAGTTGGATGCCGATCTGAACATCGCTGTCGATACTGGCAACGATGAACAGACAAATGAGCTTCCATCTCCGCGAGGGGCTATCTGAAGATGGGCGGCAGGCGTGTTCGAGATGTCGGCAACGATGAGAGATTACCAATGATGTCAAAATTACGCTTGGCATTGGAATCTGTATGTGTCAAACCGTCCCTCTGCGGATGTAACCAGAAGGGCCTGGATTACCCTCGGCCGTAGGGTAGCATACGGCAGCCTAGGGCATCCCTACACTAGGGTCCCAGGGATAGGCCTAGGGTAGGCCTAAGGGTAGGTCCCAGGGGTATGCCTAGGGGGAGGCCAATGGTCGGAAAATGGGTAGGTCCTAGGTGTAGGCCTGGGGGTAGGCCCTAGGGGTGGGCCTAGGGTGGGAGGGTGGGCCTAAGGGTAGGCCTTAGGAGCAGGTATACCAAAATCATATGAGACCGGTTATTTTGGGTAGCGATCTGGGAGCTTGTCGATTACGGTTGCGACCGGAAGCCAGAAGTTTGGTCGCGTCGGACAATTGCGAGTGAGTGCGAATTTGGGAGGGCGAAATTTGGCAGCGGGGCATCAAAACCCATCAGTGAATACGATGCGAAAATCGGTGGCGGGAAAAACAGAATTCGGTAGCGGTGCGTGGACAGGGAGAACACGCCAAGTCCGTCGTGGCAGTGATCGCGCCGCCGGTCGTCACCGCCGCGACGCGCCCTGCCGCCCCCGTGACCAACGGGCCAGCCGCCCGCCAGGTGCTTTCGGAGCAGAGCGACTTGGGACAGCGGCACCGCAAAATCCGCCGACCCTGCCGGCGTGTGTGAGGGGCTTGTTTGTTCGAGTCGTGGTCTCCGTCAAGTCGGCGTCTCTGTCGTCCCCCCTCCCCTGCACCCTCTTTCTCAGGCCTATCAGCGCGAGAAAAGCCTAGCAATGTCGTAATCGAGTCGAAGGGAGACTCCTTCACTTTGATCCCTCCCCCGTCGGGAGGTGGGGGCCCGGGGGGGGGGTGTCCTGGGGAGGGGTCCCGGGAAGGGGAGGGGGCGGGTCAGATTCGCCCCCCCCTGAGGGCCCCCTCAGAATTACCAAGACAGGCCAAGACGCCCCCGAGACGGTCCAAGAGGGCCCCAATCACCAAACGATCGGTCCCAAACCCCTTCACGCCCTCCAGACTGCCCAGGAGGCTTCCAAGACGTCCCAAGAAGCCTCCAAGAGCACTCCCGAGAGGGCCCCAAGAGGCAAACATCAGTAATTTTCCCTTCGGCTTTTCTTGGATTTGGGCTTTCCAGCTACAACCCGAGAGACCCCCAAGACCGCCCCAAGATGGTCCAAGAGGCCTCCAATAAGGCCCCAAAATATCCCAAGAGGACCCCAAGGCAGCCCCAAGAGGCAAGAGGTTCCCAAGAGGCCCCAAGAGGCCCACAAAAGGTCCCCAGGAGTCCCGAAGAGGCCCCCAGGAGGCTCCTAGCAGGCCCCCATGGAGGCTCACAAGAGGCCCCCACATCCCTCCCCAGAGGCCCCCCAGAGCGTTCCGAAGAGACCCCGAGAGGCATCCCGAAGGACTCTGGCCCACGTCAGCGTCGTCGTCGTCGTCATCGCCGCCGCCGCCGCCGCCGCCGTCGTCGTCGTCGTCGTCGTCGTCGTCGTCGTCGTCGTCGTCGTCGTCGTCGCCGTCGTCGTCGTCGTCGTCGTCGTCGTCGTCGTCGTCGTCGTCGTCGTCGTCGTCGTCGTCGTCCCCCTTCAGGGTCGGCGGCCCGAACGCACAAGTTTTCCGAGCTGCGTCCCCAGCCGTCGCGACGTGGGGGCCCGCCGGCGGCCAACGACCGCTGTCATGTGGATGCGGTGACAATGGACACTCCAACAATCCTATCATTCAACGAACACTGAGTAGACAAATGTTCGAAACATGTTCTACAGTGTGTAAAACATGTTGTTAGCATGTTTGCGAGAGCGTGATCCACCGCCGCTTTACCCCCCCTCTTCCTCCGTAGCTTGGGTGTCTCCCCCCCACCCCTCCGACCCCCCCCCCTGCTGGAACCCCCCGCCCCCCCCCCCTTCCCTCCAGCAACCCCGCCCCCCTTACCCCCCCCCCCTCCGGAAAACCGGGAGGGGGCACTACCAATTCGAACCGCCCCCTCGCCCCCTCTTCCAGAAAACCGGGGGGGTCACTACCAGTTCGACCCCCCCCCCCCTCCACAAAAACTGGGGGGGTCACTACCAAATCGAACTCCCCCCCCACCCACCCCACGCTCACCGCCGGCAAACGACTCCCGGGTCCCTACCACCGTCCGCACCACATCCCCCACTACTGTCCCCAGCACCACTGTCCTCACCATCACTGTCCCTACTGTTCCCACCACCGTCCCCACTGTCCCCACCAGTGCCCCCACCACTGTCGCACTGTTCCAACTGTCCCCACCACTGTTCCCACCACGGTCCCAGTCTCCCCACTTTCCCCACGGCACCAACCACTGTCCCGCTGTCCCCACTATGCCACTGTCCCCGCCGCTGTCCCACTGAGCTGTCCCACTGTTCCCACCACTGTCCCCACCACTGTCCCCACCACTGTCCCCCTGCCCCCACCACGTTCCCACTGTCCCCCCACCACTGTCCACACCACCACCGTCCCCACCACTGCCCCACAGTCCCCACCACTGTCCCACTGTCCCCACTGTTCCCACCATTGTCACCGCTGTCCCCACCACCACTGTCCCCACCACTGTCCCACTGTCCCCACCACTGTCCCGCTGTCCCCTCACTACTGTCCCTACCACCACCGTCCCCACCACTGTCCGCACCACTGTCCCACTGTCCCCGCACCACTGTCCCCACCACCACCGTTCCCACCACTGTCCCAGTATCCCCGCCATTGTCCAACTGTCCGGAGGAGCGGGAAACGCTTGCTGGCGGCGATGGGGGGGTCCAGTGCCCCCACCACTGTCGCACTGTTTCCACTGTCCCCACCACTGTTCCCACCACGGTCCCAGTCTCCCCACTTTCCCCACGGCACCAACCACTACCCCACTGTCCCCGCTATCCCACTGTCTCCGCCGCTGTCCCACTGAGCTGTCCCACTGTTCCCGCCTTTGTCCCCACCACTGTCCCCACTGCATCTCTGTCCCATTGTCCCACCGGCGTCCTCGCCACCGCCCTCACCACTGTCCCCACCACCACTGTCCCCACCACTGTCCCACTGTCCCCACCACATTCCCACTGTCCCCCCACCACTGTCCACACCACCACCGTCCCCACCACTGTCCCACACTGTCCACACCACTGTCCCACTGTCCCCACTGTTCCCACCATTGTCCCCGCTGTCCCCATCAGTGCCCCACCAGTCTCTCACTGTCCCCACTCTCCCCACCATTGTCCCACCACGGTCCCACTCTCCCCACTTTCCCCACGGTCCCCACCACTGTCCCACTGTCCCCACTGTACCCACCATTGTCCCACTGTCCCCGCTGCTGTCCCACCGTGCTGTCCCACCGTCCCCACTGTCCCCACCACTGTCCCCACCACTGTCCCCACCACTCTCCCCACTGTACTACTGTCCCACAATTGTCCTGACCACCGCCTTCACCACTGTCCCCACCACTACCGTCCCCACCACTGTCCCACTGTCCCCACCACTGTCCCGCTGTCCCCTCACTACTGTCCCTACCACCACCGTCCCCACCACTGTCCGCACCACTGTCCCCTTGTCCCCGCACCACTGTCCCCACCACCACCGTTCCCACCACTGTCCCAGTATCCCCACCATTGTCCAGCTGTCCCGAGGAGCGGGAATCGTTTGCCGGCGGCGAGGGGGGGGGGTCGGTAGTGACCCCCTCCCCGGTTTCTTTTTTGGGGGTGGTCGAACAGGTAGTGAACCTCCCCCCTTTTCATGATGGACTGGGGGGGGGCAGGGGTTCGAACCGGTAGTGACCCCCCCCGGTTTTCGAGGGGGGGGGACGGGTTGAGAACCCCCAGTGACCCCCCCCCGGTTTTCCGCCAGCAGCGGTAGAACACGCTCTTTCACATGTTTGAGATATTGTGCACAAATTTGGAAATTATTTGGCAGCATTCTTCCTGTCCATTGATCGACCACCACAACCGTTGTCTCAACTCGCCCTCCTCTGAAGCTAGGTCCTGGAGTCTGTGGCCCCCTTCGGCCACTGGGCCAGCCCGCCACGTGCTTGGCGTTGACTTCGGCAGCGGCACGGTCGGTGCCCAGCCCCTAGCAGCAGCGCACAGGGAGGCAACCGTGCACGACGCGGCAGCCGTGCACGACACGTCCGCCGAATTCGTGCTGATGCGGCGCTGTGCAGACGTCTGCCAGGCGGCCCACCTACTCCGAGCAGCAAGCCCCATCATCAGCGAGGAGGCGCTGGCCCACTACGACGGCATGCTCCTACCGCGCAACGGCGCGCCTGCTCGGCGGGCCGCTTGACGAGGCTTCGCCGCAGTCGCTTGCGACGTGGACTCTGCCTGCCTTTGTCGGCTCCCGCTTGTGATCGCGGACTCACGCGGCCGGCCTGCACGAGGCCTTCGCCTCGGCGGGGCTCGATGGGAGCCCTCTGCTGGCGCGCTTCGACACGCGGGCCGCCTCCGTTCTGCAGGCGCTCCAGGACGGTGTCCTGGCCTGCGGCGAGATGGATCCAACAAGCGGTGAAGCAAACGGCGGGACGCATCCGTTGCGAATTAATGCACGAAGGGCATTTGTCGAAGAGGACCCCAAGATGACCCCCACAACGGCGCCAGGTCGACCTGTTCAACCTACCTTCTGCCAACTCATACAACACATGTTTCCGCCCTCCCCGCATCCCCGAAGAGCATCAAAGGCGACTGTCGCACTGCATGCTTCTACGCTGCCCTCATCAAGGCAACTCACCTGGCGATCTTGCCTGGATGGCCTGGTGAGGACACGCGAAGCGTCAAGAATCGAGGCACGAAGGTAGAGGCCCCCTAAATGGGGTCGTAATAGATGGGGTCGGAGGATCGCGCCGCATCGACGATGCATCGGCGATGCATCGGAGATGCGCTGGCGACGCCGGCGATGCATCGGCGACGTCGGCGTGGAGAAAATTGGGCCCCGCATCCAGCCGCATCGCCGATGCATCGGCGATGCATCGGCGACGCGGCGCGATCCTCCGACCCCGTCTCTGGCAGGCCTGTCGAGAAGGGTGGCGTTCCAGGACAGGCTGCCCCCAGCTGCCGCGGTCAAGGCCCCGGCCGCGGTCGACGGCTGTCGGCGGCGACGAGAAGGGCGAATGGCCCAGGGGCGGGCATCACACGCATCCGCCCGGGAGCCTCGCCGACGACACAGACCGTCGGCGCTCCTGGACACGTGCACTGCACCCCCCCTGGGCTACACCCTACGAAATGCTTTAGAAATCATGGGTTCAGAAATTCATAGCCTCAGAACTTGAACAAAAGCCCAGGATGTCTGTTCAAATCTTGGGAGTCACATTGAAAGTTTAAGAATAATCGAGCCTCTTGCCGAAAACTTAGGTTTTCTTCAGCATCGCCTACTCCAGATTTCGTAATAAAAGGGAGGGGGTCTCATTTCGGGGGGGGGTCTCTTCCAGGCTATCTTGGAGGGCCTGGGGGGGTCTGGGGGACGACGTTGTGGAGGGTTCTCCCATGGGGGGGGGGTTCTGAAATGGCTTGTCTGGGAGGGTTGAGACCTCCTCCCTTTTATTACGAAATCTGGAGTAACGTGTGCTGCACCCCCCCCGGGCTATTCGCCCCTGCCGCCGCCTCTGAGGCGGGGCCCTTGCATAAAAAGCCCAGAATGTCTATTCAAATCTTGGGATTCACATGGAAAGTTGAAGAATAATCGAGCCTCTGGACGAAAACTTGGGTTTTCTTCAGCATCGCCTACTCCAGATTTCGTAATAAAAGGGAGGGGGTCTGGACCCTCCAAGACAAGCCATTTCAGACCCCCCCCCCTGGGAGAACCCTCCACAACGTCGTCCCCCCGACCCCCCCAGGCCCTCCAAGATAGCCTGGAAGAGACCCCCCCCCGAAATGAGACCCCCCTCCCTTTATTACGAAATCTGGAGTAGGTTTTCTTCAGCATCGCCTAACGTGTGCTGCACCCCCCCCCTGGGCTACTCGCCCCTGCCGTCGCCTCTGAGGCGGGGCCCCTGCGCGGCGAGCACCCGCGGCCGCGCTGGAGGGGCGGCCGGCCCGCCGTCCTCGCCGCTGCGCCCGGGGCGGCGGCGTGACGCGGCCCGGAGGCCTCTCCGTCGACCTCGCCGTGGCTGGCCGAGACGTCACTGCGCCGACCCTGCAGACTGGCTACCTACCAGACCACCCCAACCCAACCCGAAGACCCGAATTTCGGGTTGGGGGGGGTACGGGTTCCATATGTGTTTTCTCGATGTTCCCCGACCCCCCCCCCACTGGAAATGGAGGTCAATTTGAGGCCTTCGGGTTGCGTTGGGGTGGTTTGGTGGGTGGTGACAGACGTGCGTTATGAAGAAAATCCTGGAGGCCTCGCGCGGCAATTTGAGACCCGACCTACGTCGGATCTACGTCGGATTTACGTCGGGTTCACGCCAGACTGCGTCGGATTTGCGTCGGATTTACGTCGGACTGACTCCTGAGCATCGCCGCGCGAACGTCGACCCACAGCTTACGGAACTGCCAAGTGGACTAGATCATACTACTATTACGCGCCGCGAGAGGCCTCCAGGATTTTCCTCATAAACTGCGCCGACCCTGCAGACGTGCTGCAGCGGATTGTTGCGCGGATTTCTTTGTGCGCGCAGAGCGCCGAGACGGCGGGTGAAGCACGAAGTGAATTTCGCGTGGATGTTTCTGCAATCCTCAATCCTGGCCAGAAGATCTGCGCGAAATTCACCTTGAAATCCGGAACGAAGTTCTCCAGGACACTCCGGGCCCATCCTATCGTGTTCCGAACGAAATCCACTCTGCGATGTTGGCGCCATGAAAGATGCTGACTGCCGCCGACTGCCCGTCGCCCAGCAGACGAAGCAGCAGCACGACGCAAAAGCTCTCGGTGCTCCGCAGAGATTTCTCGGTTTGGCGCTGGACCCCCTCCTTGGTGCGCTCCGGGCGCCAGGGGGGGTCCAACGCCGATCGTCCTCGACAAATGTTTATTTGAAAATCGTCGTGTTCGCCCCCGATCGCTGATCGAGGACAATACGGCAGAATCGCGCGGCGTCGGCGCGCGCAAAGGTTCTTGACACCGCATCTACCGATCGCGGCGCCGGTCGTTCAAGGTTGAACTCCGTCGGGTCGTTATTGTGCCCCTCAATGCTTCCGCGTCGTTCTATCATGCGGAATTGCTGGCTCGCCATCGCCGCATGAGCCTACCGTAGAGCCGACCGCCCTTGACCGTCCTCGAGCGTCGATCCCTATGTTTATGCAGTCTTGCCGCCCTCGATCGTCGTCGTCGCCGGCGCGGCCGCCGCCGTGGAGCCGCCAGGACGAGGAGGAGGAGGAGGATAAGGAGGAGGAGAAAGAGGAGGAGGATAAGGAGGAGGAGGAGGAGAAGGGTGAGGGATTAGGGAGGAGGGAGGAGGGAGGAGGGAGGAGGGAGGAGGAGGAGGAGGAGGAGGAGGAGGCGGAGGATGAGGAGGAGGAGCAGGAGGAGCCGCCCCCCCCCTTCGGTGGGATGCAGCTCCGATGTCTCGCAGCACGCTGGTCGTCGCCGTGCGCACCTCCGCGCGCACCTCGGCAAGGGGGGGTGGGGGGGGCGAACCGCGGGGCCAACAGTCGGAGGAGAGGGGCTCATGATGGGCCGATCTTGCGACACCACTAAGATAGGTTGGAGAGGGAGGAGGAGGGAGGAGGAGGAGGAGGAGGAGGAGGAGGAGGAGGAGGACCTCCCCATCCTCCCTTCTCCCCCGTCCTACCTATGGTAGTGGTGGTGGGCCGAGCACCGTGTGCTCCCGAGGCCGCCGGAGCTGGAGCCAGGGGACGACGCGGGCCAGCGCCCTGCCTGCCGCCCGTCCCCCTGCCTTCTCCCCCCCTCTCTGCGGAGGCGAGAACGGGCTGTGGAAGCAATGGGGGACGGGAAAGACGGGAAGGGGCAGGGGAGAGAGGGAGCGGATCGGATCGGATCGCTCCTCTCAAGGCCGCATTTTCGCAGGGGGAGGGCGATGGGGTGACGGAGGGCAGGGAGGGAGGGGAGGGAAGGGAGGGTCACGGTGCGGGAGGGAGGGAGAGGAGAGGGGGAGGAGGGAAGAAGGGAGGGATGAAGGCAGGGGGGGTGGGAAGGGTCAGGGGAGGGAGCAGTAGGGGTGCCGACCGGCCGCCAGGGCTGCGCGGGCTCGCGCGCGGGGCCACGCGCGCTCGGTCTGCGGAGGGTGGGGGGGGGCGGCGGGGCGCGAGCCCTGGCGAGCTCGGCCGAGGATGCGCGGGAGCCACGAGCTACACCCGAAACGCTGCCAGCAGGAGCCCTAAATTAGCACCGAGGCCCCTGTTCCTCACACGCTAAGCGTCGACGCCCCCTAAGCCAAGGGAACACCCAAGACAAACTGTGAAGCAAATGCAGGGACACTGGGACCCTCCCAAACGACGGGGGTTCCTTCTTCAGAGGCAAGACTCTAGCCGATCAGGTAGAGGCCTCCCAAATGGGGTCCGAGTAGATGTGGTGGGAGGAACTCGCCGCATCGGCGATGCATCGGCGATGCATCTTTGACGTCGGCGATGCATCGCCGCCGTCGGCGAAGCAAAAATCGGGCTCCGCATCGAGCTGCATTGGGCCGCATCGCCGATGCATCGGCGATGCGGCGCGATCCTCCGACCCCATTTACTCGGATCCGATCTGGTAGGCCTAGATTGGGGAAACCCTTGTGCGCAGGTGGCACTTGGCCTTGAGATGATGAAGGGCACTGGTTCCCCCCGACTGATGAACCTCCGAAGGGGAGATTGGGGAGGCGGAGACTGTTTGGTTAGACCGCGGGTTGCAAGGGGGGCCCTCAGGGAGTACCCTGCTCCTCTCCTCCCTCCCCTCCACTGCCATGTCATCCCTCTCCTCCTCCTTCTCCTCCTGCCCCTCCTCATCCTTGATAAGATGTCATGCCGATATCACCAGGCATGTAGTTGTATAATAAAACAAGCCGCCTTCTTCGACCTCTCTCCAGGACTCAGTCCTCCCTCTCTCACTCCCTCATCCTCCCTCCCCTCCGCCTCCTCATCCTTCATTCCTCACCCTATTTCTATACACCTCGACTCACTCACCTCAGCCTCCCCCGTTCCATCCCCTGCGTTTCATCATTTCATCTCCGCCTCCTCCTCTCCCACCTCCTCCCTCACCCACTCCTCTCTTCCTTATCCTCCTCCTCCTCCTCCTCCTCCTCCTCCTCCTCCTCCTCCTCCCCCCGCCTCCCCTCCTCCCCTCTTCCTCCTCTTCCTTCTCCTCCTCCTCCTCCTCCTCCTCTTCCTCCTCCTCATCCTTCTCCTCCTTTTCCCTCTCCTCCTTCTTTGAAAATCCGCCGACCCTGTCACCGGTCGGAAGACACTGTTCTGTTTGACTCGGCATCGTTGTTACTTTTGTCGTCGTCCCGTCGTCGTCGTGTTTGACCCCCCTTTCCCTGGGCCCGTCGCCGCTCCCCCCCTTTCACTGGACCCTCCTCCTCAAGCGATCCGGCCAAAGCGAAACCAAAGCGAAATTGAGCAACGTCGCAATTGAGACGGAGGGGAGTCCCTTTCCTTTGATTACTTCCCCCCGGGAGAGGGGGCGCGGGGGGGGGTCCCAGAGGGGTCCCAGGCGGGTTCTGAAGGGTTCCAGAGGCCCAGAAGACGTTACCAAGAGGGCCCCAACAAGCAAAATCCGATGTTTCGATTCAGGTGTTTGATGGATTTGGGCGGTCTCGCCTTCCGGGCGCCCCGACCCCCCCAAGACGGTCCAAGATCCCAGGAAGAGTGGCACGAGAGGCCTCAGAGAGGTTTCCAAGATGGCTCCAACACGACCCAAGGGCCCCAACGACGGCCCAAGAAGCCCCCAAAAAGGCCCCAAGGGGGTGCCCACACGTGAGCCCGACCGAGCATTTCGAGCCCTCGGCCCCGAAACGCTCCCAGGAGCCAAGAGGCCACGAAGAGGCGCCCAAGAGGCTCCCAGGCACGAAAGGACCCCCAAAATGCTCTGAAGAGGCCCCCGAGATGTTCCCAAGGGGCCCCAGCAGAGAGCCCCAGAGGCCCACGAGCGCTCTCCGAAGAGGCCAGACCAAGCATCCCTGAGGACTCTACCGCACGTCGGTGTCGTCGTCGCTGCCGCCGCCGTCGCGGCCGTCGTCACCCTTCAGGGTCGGCGGCACTGGCCGTAAAGCCTTCTCGGCACTGCTGAGCCATCGGGCGGAGCCTCCGGAGCCTCCTCTTCCCTTTGCCTCTTCCGCCTTTCTCTTGGGACGCAACAGCGTTGCCGATGCCGCTACAGTCGGACTTGATTAGAGAGGACACGCAAGAGGACAAAATACCCTTTCCGAGGGGCACACTGCCATAGGGATGTAGGAGGCATGGGTCGCGAGACACAGGACACAAGGGTACCCTTCACTTGGCAGGGCCGACTGTACTCCCAGGACCTCTCCTGGGCTGCGCTCTGACTTCAGTCTCGAGGAGGATCCAGCCGTGGCGACGAGGGCCATCCAGGACCAACCGCGGCATCGGTACCAGTCCCTCGCCTGACCTCTTGCGGCCTCCGACTCCTGCCCTGAGATCTGACCGCGACAAGACTGCACCACGGTGACAAATCACGACCAAAGCCTTAGACCCGATATTTCTGAAACATTCTCCGAGAAGGGTCGATCCGTGATGGTCACGGGGCCCGAGACTGCGCGAAGACGCCCAAAGTCCCCCTCCCTCCGCCTCCTTCTCTCCCCGTCTCGCCGCCGCCGCCCTGGCGACCTCCGCACAGGGGCGGCGCCGCACAAGACTAACCAGCATCGAGTGCCTCCCCACCCCTGCGATTGACGATCTTAGGGGTACACGCTCACGGAATTGAGGGAATCTGGAATCCTTCAGATCAGCATCGCGATGAGGTGATGCCAATCGGAGGGATAAGGATATGTTTCAGGCTCTTGCAGCACACGACCCAGACATCTGACGCTCCAAATATTTCGATGCGTGGAGCCCTGGAGGTCTGGACCACTTCCCTGCTTTTGACGGCCAAGGGGACCGTCCAAAAATCGGCCGCTCAACTATTCGGAGCCTCGGACCCCATCCTAAGGATAGGGATGCCGTGAGATCTGACAACACGCGCGTGCAACAGCATGAAAAATCACGACCACATCCCCAAGCCCAACCTTTTTCTCTTACAACTTCCGAACAAAACCTGTCCGTGATTTGAGTAGGGCTCGACCGTCCCGGCATTCTGATAGGCCTACACGAAATGTTCGCAGAGTAGAGAATTTCCAAATAACGAAAGCAAGGTTCTTAGAACATAAACCCAATGTATAATACCAAGACGGGCTCAGCCCGAAATGCTGCAGAACATTTCGCGCAAACAGCAATGGTTCTCAACACACTCTTTGGTGGGCTTTTTCAGGCAAGCCAGGACGCCTCGCCACTGTTTGAGTGATGGCTCTGGGGCCCGAAACTAAGCGAAGACGTCTGGTGTCAAAAGATTGCAATGCCCTGCTCTCCGCCACCCTGGCGGCCCCCGCCCAAGGGCGGCGCGCCAGACGATTCAGCCTCGAGCTGATCCCTACCCCAAAGATTGACAAGCCCACAGGCGACGACAATATGAGGGACACGCCCTCAGAAACAGAGGGAATCCTGTACATCGGCACCGCAAGAAGGTGATGCAACTCATCGAGCCCTTTTCTCATCCCCTGGCGATCACAAGCATGACAAGGGGGGAGGGGGGGGAGGGGGCCGTCCACGTCGGGATGCGCGGGACTGCTGAAGAATGCAAACTTCCAGGCAACGCTTGCGCGAATCGTGACGTGACTGAGGGGGGAGGAGGGGGGGGGGCGGGGCCGCTCACGGGCGTGATCGCGAATAATACAATAATGGGCTCTCGTGAAGGGGCGAGAGGGACTATCCTCAGATCTGACGTTGCAAACAAAAACTGCAACATCGCAGAAATCACCACTGCGGCCACGAACCCCGTCTTTCTGCGTCACTTCTTGGGCCGGATCGATCTGCGAGGGTCCTGGGGCCCGAAGCCGGGCGAGAACGCCAGGATCCCAGGGTAGCAGATAGCGGCGCCTCCAGCGCGCACTCGGCGAGCCGCGGCACGATCAGCGGCAAGCACTGCGCCAACTGCGCGGGGGTGGTCTCCTTAGGGCGCCAGCCCGGCCCCAGCCGCGCGGCGGTGCGCCAGACAGCAGGCGTGGCAGCATGCGCGGCGGCTCCCAGGCCCCCCTGCTCGACGACAGTTCAGAGAGCGCGCCTGTGGTACGGGACCCAAAAGGGGTCACCTTGCACAGGACAATTGAGAGAGCGCGCCCGTGGTACACTCCCAAATGAAGGGGGGGGGTCTCCCCTTAGCTACCCACCCCCCCCTTCCCTTTCCAGAGTGGAGGAGGCTTAGCTCCCCCCCATCTCTGAACCCCCCCGGCCGGAAGCCCCCCCCCCCTCCCCCCCTTTGGGGCTAAAGTGGAGGGGACTTGGAAGCCCCCCTTGGCTGAAGGAAGGGGCGCCGAAGACCAAACAACCGCTGGAAACCACCAGAGCGCCGAGAACCGAAGAGCTACCGAAAACCATAAGGCTGCGAAATCCAGGGGGCGCCGAAACCCGAAGAAACGCCGAAAGGGCACCGACAACAAAAACAGCCACCAGGGCAACGACAACCAAAAGGGCGCAAAAAGGAGCCGAAAACAAAAGGAATGCCGAACACCAAAAGGTGCCGAGAAGCAACGGAGCGCCGAAAACCAAAAGGTGCGGTAAACCTAACAAAGGCCGAAAACCACAGACGCTCCGAAAACCAAAACAAGCTCCGAAAACCAAATAGCACTGAAAACCAAAGAGACGTCAAAAACTAAAGGGCGCCGAAAACCAGAGCAGCGCCGAAAACCAACAAGGCGTCGAACACCAAAGAGCACCGGAACCAAAAAATACACCAAAATCCAACGGGCCCCCGAACTTGAGAAGGACGCCGGGAACCAAAGGGGCGCCGAAAACCAATAGCAAGCCGACAACCAAAAGGCCGCCAAACACACGAGGGCACCGAAACCCAAAACGGTGCCAAAAACCAAAGAAAGCGCAACAAAAACAAAAGGGCACCGAAGACCAAAGGGGCGCCGAACCACCAAGGGGCGCCGAAAACAAAAGGGGCGCCGAAAACCACAAGGGCGCCGAGAACCAAAGGAGAGCGTCGAAAACCGAATGGGCGCCGAAAACCAGAGGAGCACCGAAAACCGAGAGGGCGCCGAAAACCAAAAGGGCGCTGAAGATCGAAAGGGGCGTCGATAACCGAAAGAGCGCCGAAAACCATAGGGCGCCGAAAACAACAGAAGCTCCAAAGACGGATACGACGCCGAAAACAAAAGAGGGCGGCGAAGACCAAACGGGCGCCCCAAAAAACCGCAGGGGCGCCGAAAGCCGCAGGAGCGCCGAAAACCAAAGAGGCGCCGAAAATCTAAGGAGCGCCGAAAACCAGAGGGACGCCAGAAACGAAAGGCGCCGAAGAAAAAAAAAGAGGCGCCGATAACCAGAAGGGCGTCGAGAACCAAAGGAGCGTAGGAAAACCAGAGGGGCGCCAAAGGCCCAGGGAGCGCCGAAAACAACAGGGCGCCGAAAGCCAAAGGAGCGCCGAAAACCAAAGCAGCGCCGAAAACCAAAGGAGCGCCGAAAACCAACCAAAAGGGCGCCGACAACCAAACGGAAGCCGAAAACCAAAAGAGCGCCGACAATCAAAAGAGCGCCGAAAAGTAAACGGGCGCCGAAAACCAAGAGGCGCCGAATATCTGTCGAACGCCGAAAACCAAAGAGGCGCGAAAACCACATGAGCGCCGAAAACCAAAGGATGGCCAAACCAAAGGAGCGCCGAAAACCAAAGGGGCGCCGCAAACAAAAAAATGCCGAGACGAAAGAGACACCGAAAACTATAAGTGCTCCACAAACCGACGGGGCGCCGAAAACCAAAATAAAAAAAGGTTTCGAAGCCACGTTCAGCCAGAGCCCTGCAGCTGGAAACGCACACAGAAGGACGGGAGGGGTTGGGTAGCTTCGGGAACAACCCCCCTCCTTTGGAAAGGGGAGCCCGGGCTGAGCCTGGGCCCCAACAAGGGGGGGGAGGTGGGGGTGTAGCTTCCAAACCTCCCCCTCCCTTCAGCCAGGGACCCCCCAGCTACAAACTCCAAAACAAAAGGAGGGGAGTAGCTTCGGAAGCCACACCACCTCTGAAAAGGGAGCCCGGGCTGACCCGGGGCCCCGAGAAGAGGGGGAGGCGGGGGCGTAGCTCTCAGGCCGCCCTCCTCCCCCTTCGCGAAGCCCCCCCCACCCCCAGCTAAAGAATGCGCACAAAAAGGAGGGAGGAGGGGGTAGCTTCGAGAGCCGCCCCCCCTTTCCAAGGAAGGGAGGGGGTAGCTTGAATTTGGGTGACCCGAAAGGGGGTCCAGCTGAAAAGGGGTGGTGCAATAGATTTGGGGCAATTGTATTGCAACTGTATTGCGCCGCAGAATTGTATTGCATTGTATTGCAAGTAATGTACTGTACTGCGCGCGAATACTCAGCAGTACGTTTGCGCCCCGCAGTGTATTGCACGCCCCACATGGACTGCAACCCTACAAATCTGTGAGACCAAATCTATTGCACAACCCCCTTGTCGCTGGACCCCTTTCTGGGTCAACCCGATGGGAAGTGTGCCGCGGGCGCGCTCCCTCGGACCACTTTTTTTCAGGGGGACGTAGAACCTGGGTACAGGGGACTCGGAAATCCCCGACGAGGTCGTCAAAAAATGACGAGGCCGAGCCTGCATTTTGACAAAGCCTCCCGCTGCAGACACCCCACGAAACTCCTCCTCGTCAAAATCCGAGGCGCGGTCGTCAAAAAAACGATGGCGAACCCGAGTCCTGGCAAACCCAGGTCTTACGCTCCCCCGACCCTTGTCGCTGGACCCCTTTCTGGGTCAACCCGATGGGAAGTGTGCCGCGGGCGCGCTCCCTCGGACCACTTTTTTAACAACGGGTCTCCTCACTGGTCTTTCGGGGCCCGGGATCCTCTCACAGATCGGGGCCCTGGCTCGAGAGAGACCTGAAGGGGACCAGGGACACACAAATCAACACACACAAACCCCAGGATTCCCAATGTGTTCATTTTTGTTGCTTGATGTTCGTCTTCCCCCCGACTTCCCATGTTTTCATATATGTTCGAGGGAATCGACGATTAATTGTGTCTGTGTGTTTTTGTTCCCCTCTTGAATGACGCAGAGAGATTGGGCCCGGGGCTCAGCCGGCAAGCGTGCGCAAAAGTGTCCTAAAGTGCGCAGAGGTGTGCAAAGGTGCTCCTGGAATGGGGATGAGGACCGCCTCAAGACTTCCAGATGGGGCCATGGCCCGAATGTGGGCCCAGCACCCACCCCAGTGTGCCCCGGCGGAGGCCCTGCTGTGCATGTTTGCGAACCCTTACGCGCGGAGCCAACGAGGAACGAGGCAAACGCGCCCCACTACGACGCGCCCCTTGACGAGGAAAACTCCGACGACGACGACGACGAATTCCACTACCACCGACCCAACAACGAGTCCCGCGACATCGACGACGACTCCGGCGACGACGAACCCCGCCACCACCGACCCCAACATAATCATAATGAGACCGTATTTTTCCAGCGGAGAACGTCTGCTACTATCTGACAGGGTTATAACACACAGCTGGGACGACGTGAGATCGTTAGAATCACACGTCCAAGGCATTCTGCAAAGTATAATGGAAGTATGGGATGGGAGAACATTGTTCGAAAGGGTGGGTGCCTTTGACGCTTGAGCCCGAGCGGTTGCGACGAGCAACGCGAGGGGCCAAGCCTGGACACGACACCCGAAAAACCTTTCTCATCATTCCCGTGCACGCACTAACATAATGTGACCGTATTTTTCCAGCGGAGAACGTCTGCTACTATCTGACAGGGTTATAACACACAGCTGGGACGACGTGAGATCGTTAGAATCACACGTCCAAGGCATTCCAAACATCCCGAATAGAAAAGGGGTCACGGGGGCGAAGGAGGGGAAGAGAGGAGGGGAAAAACGAAAACAAACAAGGCATGAGCCTCATTGGGCCTTGGTGCGAGCGGGGCCGCCCGAGTTGTACGAACAGGAAGCGTGCTTCTTAGCGGCAAGAGATTTAGCCAGAGCAGTGGCAAGGCGAGAGGGGTAGGGCTGAGCAGTTGAGGTCCACAAAACATTCTGATCATTGCGGCCACTCAGCTCGATGTGACGGCGAAAAGTGCGAGAGCACCTACCTGCTTTTCCAATGCACAGTCTGTCCAGTGAACAACTGTCCTCAGGATACATATTGCCACAAACTAGCCATGTCCTCTTTCGCCACGGCGTACCCCACTGGCAGAAATCTGTAAGTCGCCATTCAGCACGCGCCCGGCTGCATACAGACAATATCTCTGGGATGAACCACAAGCGGGAAGTAGACGGATTTTCAAGTATCCACGGAATTTTGTGGCGATTGAGGTGTCTGAGAATGCGAATCACGGCCCGAATTATCTTGTTACCAGTCTCGAGTGAGATTCGGTCCCGATCTGTGGCATCAGTCAGGTCAGCCCCCCATGGTTGAGTGCGTGAGCGTATCTGAAAAGTCCTGTCTCGAGCGATGGTCAGCGAGGTGCAGGGGAGAGCGATCATGGCGGCGAAGATCTTGCCGTCACGGATGTCCGAAAACAGTAGGCGGAGCACCGCTGGGTCTGTGAGGTCATGGTTGGGCCCGTGGATGATGTCCCAGGCCTTAGCTGAGAACCCCAGCCGAGTGGCCGCTCGAGAAACTTTGCCTGAGCCCGAGAACAGGTCGGCCATGTAGGTGCCGTCCTTCACTAGCCGCGGACGGGCGGTGGCCTGGGAGCAAGCTTGGGCGACCAGAGGAACTCGACGAACTGGTCCATGCACAAAAACACGTGTGCTGGCATCTCGACAGCGAGCTGGTTCCAGAAGCTTCCGAGGCGGGCTCTCTTGTAGCGTGTGAGACTCTTCCAGCGCTTCCACCTTCCGAGCCTCTGACTTCCCTCCTGGCTGCGATCTGGCTTGAGGCGATCTATCCACGTCCACGAATGTCTCATCAGGCACGGTACAAGGTGCAACATGCCCAACATCTTGGCGACAGTCTTCGACTTCGCCCAGAAGGTGAAACAATCGAAGGACCACAGCTGGCCGCCCTTCTCCTTCAAGGCCTGGAGGAAGACGTGACCCCGCGGCAGCATGTGGGCCGAGACGATGGTCAGCGAATCGTCCGCATTGCCGACCTGGCTCCTCTTTGCCCTCTCTGAAGGATGCAAAAGGAGGCTCCAGTACTGCGACACCAGCGACCCCGGGGCCACCAGGTTGGCCGAGGTACGGTTGAGGAGCTCTGGCCTGAGGTAGCGGCTGACTCCGTTCATCACGGCGACACCCATGGCAAGCTCGTCCCGCCTCGCGAACTCCACCGCGATGGTCCACCGAACCAGCAGGAGAGCGGGCGTCTTGCCTTCGAGACTCCTCTCCATCTCGTCGGCCATAGTAGTGCCATCGCTGTCCACGTCGGCGGCCGCGGCGATGGCAGCGGCCGCGACTGCTACTGTAGCCCAGGCGGGCCTTTTGGCTGCCAGAGTCACCAGGGGCCCTCTGGTTGGGGGCACCTTCCCAGTATCCAGCATCGAGCGTGTCTCCGGTCGCAGCCAAGTAGGCCTCGTCGTTAGCCCCGTGGTCGCTGAAGGCGGACAGGAAGTCGTCATCGGACGCGCCCCGACCGTCGTGAGCCAACTCCTCTGGCCAGCGATGGTTTGGCTCGGCGCCGCCAGGCTGCGGGCCCGCATCCTGGCAGTCGTGGAATACGGTGCAGGCAAAAGAATCTGGGTTCTCGAGCGATTCGGGAACTTGAGCCGGCACGTCGACGGACCGAGGTGGATCCGCAGGCTGAGGCAGGACGTCTCCGGGTCCGTGTCCGTCAGCCACCAGGCGAGTGAGATCCTTCGTGGAGTCGTAGTTGGGGTCGTAGATACGGGACCCAGCGTCGCTACTGTTGAGCTCTGAGGGATGCCACCTGAACCCAAATCGAACCCCTCGGCCCAAAGCGTAGGCCGCGATTCGTCTGATCTGCGCCAAGAGCCCGAAGCTGCGGGCCCGAAATCTTTCACAAGCTAATATAACTGACATATTATCTCCCAATAACAATACTCTGCAGAATCCACCTGGAACGCAATTACAAACTCTTGCGACAGCTTTGACCAGGACGCGGGCCTCGAGAATCAGGACATCCTCGGAGTAGGCCCACTTACCATGCAAAATCAAGCGCCACCGATCCCCGTGGAGGAGGGCCCCAGGGATCTCAGGGAAATCCTCACGCATCTCCCAAGCTCCAGCTTCCCGAACGTCCGAAGGGTCACGCTCTTTCTCATCGTCGACCTGCCAGCGATCGGTGGTTGGTGAGTAGACGAACCCCGCGGCGGCGAGGGCACTGGCCCGAGCCGGCAACCCTCCGAGTCGACGGAAGCGAGATCGCTCAAGAATCCTGCCCTGTTTTTCCACCATCGACACTCCGAACTCGGAGCTGGCTATCCCCCAGCCGTACGGGCTGGCGTCCACGGACAGTACTTGCGTGAGCCACGGCCGATCCCACTCAGACCGAAGGAGCGGCATCAGCCCGAGGAAGCACTCGAGCTCCTGACGTGCGGACTCCCACATGTCGCTCTTGGCCCAGTACCGCTCACGGATGAAGGTGTAGACGGTGTGCCGCACGGACAGGGTCTCCCGGCACATCAAACCAACGAACGTACGGTGGCCAAGCAATACTTCGAGCTCTCGCCCTGCCAGGCGCCGCAACGAGAGGGCCCACCGCAGGCCGAGTCTCACCTTCCAGTAGCGCCGGTGGTTGACGAGGGTCTGGTGTTTCTGGCCATCGAGCGTCACTCCCAGCGCTTCGGCGGTGTCGGAGTCCACCGAGATGTCATGCATGACGAGGCCCGCGGCGTCGAAGGCCGCGATGGTGTCCGCCAGAGCCCCCTTGACGTAGGAGGCATCGAGCGACATGAGCCCAACGTTGTCGACGTATACGTAGTGCCAGGAGGAGGTCGGAGACAGCACGATGGGGGGCCCTCGATCGGTGGCCGCGCAACTCGACGCCACCGCGGGGACCCGTTCCACCAGGCCGAGGTTGGCCACCTGAGCGAAATAGAGCGACCACGTCCAGCCAGCAGAAGTACTTGGAGAGGTGGTTGCCGAACATCATGCGGTGGAAGCAATCCTTCACGTCAGCTTTGCCCAGGAAGATGGGCAATGTGCCGGTCTGCTCCGTGTCGCACTCGATCCGACCAAGCCCTTCGGTCGACAGCAGCTCGACCCCAGGAGGGGTCACGAAACGTTGATTGGAGCGGCGACAGTCGAGCACCATCCTCATGGAGGCGCGCTCCTTCTTCCAGACGAAGAAAACACCCACGAACTCCTTGGGATCGCGGGTGAAGCCCACCAAGCCCTTCCGCTTCAGATCCTTCACGAAGGTGGAGTACCGTCGGCGACTATTGGCGAGCAGCGGGTCGGTGTAGATCTTGATTTCGCCATTCGTCACACGGTCAAGCTGGACCTCAGCGTCGGCCCTGATCATCTGCTCCTCTGCCTCTACCAGATACTCGAGGGCGCGCCCCGTGACCAAGGTTCCCACGGCCGGGGCCGTCGAGACGTCACAAGGAAGAGAAACCGCGCCCCGTTGGTAGGGTGCCAGGGTAGTGTAGGCCGTCTCGGTGTCGTAGACCCCGCGGCCTCGAAGTAGCCCCTGAAAGGCCTCCTTCGGAGAAAGGTCGGAGGGTGGGTCCAGATACGTCTGGACCCCCTGGGCGACTCGCACCAGCACCTCACGTTGAAATTGAAAACGGTATGGATGGACGTCGCCGCGAGCCCGTCGGGCGACCTCACGATGGCCAGCACCCCACAACCAATTCAATGAGCGCACACACTCCCGCCAATCCCTCACGAACCGGCGCTGGGCACGCCCCTGAAGGTGGATCCAGAAATCCGCGACGAGGCTGGAGTCGTCGGGCAAAGGGAAGATCTCCGCGGATCCGCGTGCAAGCCCAGGAAGGCGAACGGCGGGGGTTGGGCCAGTCCCACCGCCGAGGGTCACATCACTCATTGAGTCGCCGCCGCGGCAGCGGCGCCTTCGCCTCCACTCGGGACTCCACGGCCCGATCTTTTGGAGGGCTGGCCCGCCACGGCGGCGACAGGTGCACTGCGTCCGGCGACAAGGGGTCCGCCAGCAGCGGCGGCGTCGGCAGAGATCAAAAGGATGCGGGCCTGCACCCGCATGAACTCGACCTCGGCCTCGTCCACGGCCGTCTTGGCCACGTAGTGCTCCAGCTCGGGCGCGACCATGACCACCGCAAAACCCACGCTGGAGTGAAGCCCTGCGCTGGCCAACTGCGGCCAAGAGGAGTCGACCGAGTACACGTCCACACTACTCTGGAAACGGTGCGCTATGCACTCGAAGATGAACAGCGATGGCTTGTTGAGCTGGTCGTAGGAGCCACCCTCGTAGATGACCTCGTAGGGGACGGAGCTCTCGTATATGACCTGCTCGCGCGGCCAAAGAATCTTCGAGCGAGACCAGAGGTCAAGGCACCTCCTGACGATGTCGCCATGCCGATCAGAGTGCCTGAGGATAAACATCGGGCAGACCCGCGCCTCCACGGGGCTGCCGGTCCACACAGTGGGGTAGCTCTCCGTGACCTCATTACGCCATGACTTGAGCGGGTCGTTCATGGCGTCAGTATCCTCCCACGAAGTGCGAACATCGCTCGGCTCGGCGGCGTCTGCAGGGGCGGTCGGCTCGGATCCATCGCCGTGGAAAGGCGCGCGGCTCGGCACGATCTCAACACGCCGCCCGAAGTAGTTGGGCGCGCCGCCGACGTAGTGAACCGCCACCTCGTAGGCCGAGGTCTTCATGGTCGCGTAGTCGGCCACGTTGGTCCCAGGAGCGCTCCGCATCGGCATTGTCTCGCCGTCGATGTCGGCGACGCTGCGGTCACCCAGCCAGATCATGACGTATGCGTGCAGCACAGGGATTCCCAACTCCCCGATCCGACCAGGTTTGCTGGCCAGCCAGCGATGCCGCTCGCCGTCGGCGGCCAGCATGCTGCCGCCCGCGTACCCGGCGCCGCCAGGTGACTCGGCGGCTCCCGCACCCGCGTCGGCGACAGGTGGGTTGCTTTCCTTGCCGGCGAGCCTCACCTGCTCGCCCTGGGGACGGCGGCGACGGGGCGGGCGCTGGCGGCCATCCTCCGACAGGCAGTGTGACGGGCCCGCTGGCGTGTGGCGATCGGGCTCAGACTCCTGCAAGGGCGCCACCTCGATGCGGGCCTCCACGATCAGCCCGTGCAATACGTCGTCCGTCAGGAACATTGCAAGCGGCACAACCTCCGCCACGTAGTACGGCAGAGACCTCGACGACTGACCCGTCGTCAGAGGGTACACCTTGTCCCCGTCCTTCTCCTTTCTCCACCTACATGTCGCCGCCGTCCGTGTACACGATCCAGGGACAACCGTCACACGCCCACATGATGACGCGCTCGTGCCTGAACCCGAGGTCAGGGACGAGCGACACGAGCAGCTGCGCCCCCGACTGCCAGTCTCGCTCCGCTGCGGATCACCCGGAGCTGCGTCGAGTCGGGCCACGCAGCACGGCGGCTCAAGTACAGCACGAAGAGCTCCTCGAGGTCCCCGAACCCCAGGCGCCCGGCGAGAGCGAGGTCGGCCGAGACCGCGAGGCGTCCCACGCACGGCCAGAGGACCTCGATCGCCGCGGCACAGTCGGGCGCGAGCCGCACTGGGGCACCCAGCGAGGGCCGGCCCGGCGGCTCGGGCGCCACTGTCGACGGGCAGGTGCCAGCAGGAACAGTCCCACAGCGGAGGCTCCGAACCCCAGCCGACGACCGCCGCGCGGCCTGGGGCTGCCAGCGCGGAGCGCCCAGCAGCGAAGCCGACCACCCAGTCCGAGAGCGAGGGGGCTATCGCGGCAATCCAGGTGAAGAGTACTGCCTGGGATGGTGTGACGGCCATCGAGCGAGAACCCGTGCCTTTGACGCTTGAGCCCGAGCGGTTGCGACGAGCAACGCGAGGGGCCAAGCCTGGACACGACACCCGAAAAACCTTTCTCATCATTCCCGTGCACGCACTAACATTTGATCGCCTCAAGACCTCCAGACGGCCTCAAGATGGTTGCACGACGGACTCAAGATTCACCTCGGAACGCCATTGCCGGGGCGCGTTGTTCTTTTGCTCTCGCTTTTCGTCGTCATGGGACGCGTTTACATAATTACTCTCACGGGCTAAGGGAGAAACATCATCAAGAACTAATCTAGAAGAAAGATCACGAGTGAGAGTGCCAAAGAACACATGCCCGACGACGATTCTGCCGACCCCTTGGGATGACTCGGCGTGTGAGATGCTGCCCTTTCCCGAATCCTTCCCCTGGGAGTTTGGTCTAGACGGATTGGAAGGTGGGGATGCATCCCCACCCTCCAATCTGGCCGGACCCCCAAGGGGGACAAAAATCCTGGCGGTCTCCCATTTTGTGCCCCATGGGAAAATGTTGTCCCCCATGGGGGACAAAATTCCTGGCGGTGCCTGCGGTCTCGTCCCTGCTCACGGACCCGCTCCGGCGGCCCAAGGCGGGCCCCAAGAGCCCCAGGAGACCTCCAAGACGAGCCAAGGAGGGTTTCGAGTCGCCGAGAGATCGTTCCAAGCCGCTCCAAGTGGGCGAGGATCAGAAACGGGTCTTGGGCGAGGTGACGCAGCGATCCTACGCGGTTGCTTACGCGGGCCGCCAGCGCGGTACGCTGCATTGGAGACGGGGGCGCTTACGCGCGACCTTACGCGGGCAGCTTCCGCGCCAATGTCGGCGCAGACGACCCCTTTCTCTTGCGTCGCTCAGATGGCCCCCAGACGGCCAAAGACGCCTCCCAGACGCCCCGAGGCCAGCTGCTGCTGTCCCTTTGGTTGCCGCACTCTTGTGTCTAGCGCTCCACGCCGTCCGCGGCCCTCGCGTTTCAGTGCGTTGGGCCGCCTGGAGCTCCGGGCTGGGCCTCCCATCGCCGAGGGGGGGGGTCGCAGGGGAGGGCGGCGGTCGAAACAAGTCCCACGCCTCTCGGGGCGAGTGCCTTCAGCAAGACGGCGCGCAGACTGCTGCAGTGCCGAGTCCGACCGACCGCCCCGCACTCTCCGTCGCTCCCCTCTCTCTCACACACACGCACACACTCACACACACACACACTCTCTCTCTCTCTCTCCCTCTTCTCCCACCCCCCTTCCGCCCTCTGTAGTCCACGCCCTCACATTTATGCTCCTGAGGTTTTTGACAGCGGTTGGCCTTCTCGCTTTGTTAGTTTCCCGACGCTCCAAGACGGCCTAAGAGGCCAGTAACAAGGCCCTAACCTCCAAGACGGCCCTAAGAAGGGGCCTAGGGGACCTGCCCGAACGGACATCTTGTGCCTACGGTCCCAAGATGGCCCCAAGAGCCTCTCGGAGGCCTGAGAAACGCGCCCAGGATGCCCCAAGATACCTCAGAGGCCCCCAAGAAGCAACCAAAGGCCCCCAAGAGGCCCCTCAGCCTCCCGGACTCTCTCCCTCTCTCTCTCTCTCACTGACTCTGACTCTGACTCTCTCTCTCTCTCTCGCTCTTTCCCTCCCTTTTTGTTAATGTGTTGTTTTCTCTCTCCCTCTCGTTTCCCTCCCCTCCCGCTCTCTTTACAAGCACATCACGTTCTCTGGTTGTCGTCTCTCTCTCTCTCTATCGCTTTGTCTCATTTTCTCTCGCCTGTAAATATATACCGCCAAACGATGGGCGTCAAACATTAAGCAACATATTGAAGGGGAAGACAAACCGTTTCGGCAACCTCGCGGCCCCCGCAATGGCAAACTAAGGAAGTCGGCCCACAGAGACCGAACACTTCGGGTTGGCCCCAGAGCCGATTGGGAGGCCAGCGGGGGGGCCCGACTGTTGACAATGCAATGGAGGGGGTGGCGGCTGCGGTTCGCGACGACAACAGGGAGGCGGACAACGACGACGGCATCCACGACGACCGCGACGATGACGACGACGGCGGCGACGATGAGCCGACGCCGCCGACGACGACAACGACGAACTGCGGATGCCAGATTGTGTGTGGGTGTGGTGCGCGAGCGTTTTGCAGCCCCGGGGGCCGACGACGGACGAAGACGACGGACTGCAGATGGCATGTGGGGGGTGTGTGGGTGGTGGTGTTGCGCGGGCGTCTTGCATTCCTGGCGGTCCCAAGGGCACGACGACGATAACAACGACGACGGACGGACGGACGGACGGAAGGCGACGGCGACGGTGACGGCGCCGACGACGACCGCCGACGCGGCGACGACGACGGCGGTACACTTCGGATGGCATAAGAGAAGGGGGCGGCGGCGGTGCGGATGCGCCGCGCAATGCTGGATAACGTCGGCGGCGGACGACGACTACTTCGACGACGATTGTGAACTGCAATGGGGGACGGTGGCGTATTGAACGACGGGGCGCTGCGTAGGCGTCTCGTAATTTTTCCGGGTGGGGCGGCGCGACGACCGACAGACGACGACGGCCAACTGTGGATAGTATACGGGGAAGGGAATGGAGCGCTGCGTCGGCGTCGTGAATTCCCCGGGAACAACGACGACGGCGACGACGAAGAACGCGGCGATGGCCCGAAGGCGGACACTTCGATATGGAATCCAGCCTCCCTCCGCCTGAATCCCCTAGCACCTGCGCCTGCAATGCAGGCGGCCCCTTCGAGACCCGGCTCAATATATTATTCGCGAACCCTACAAAATGCGACATGTCCCGCCCCGGTGCATAGGTGGGCAGGTATGTGCGTGTGTATATATATATATATGGCTTGGTTTGGGCAGTGGATTGAATCCACGGGCTGGGGAGTCGCAGGGCGAAGGCGCGCGTTGTTGTGCGACGCTGCTTGCTACCGGTCACATTGATTCCTCCACAAGGGGCGGCCGACCCCCTCAAACGAAGCGTTCGAACGCTGCGGGAAGCCAGAAAAACATTACCCTGGCGAGAAACCCAACCATATGCAGTTGTGCGTACCGCATCTGTGAATATCTTCTTCGGTAGCGATCCCTAGGGGGCCACGGTACGCCTGAGGGCTGTGCCAGGGCTTTCGGTGGAGCCCCCTGTGGGGCCACGAAACGTGCAATGAGTGTGCCGACGTTGGTGCTGTGGGCGCATTGGAACGCAGCCACTGGGGCCTTCGGTGGAGCTCTTTGTGGGGCCACGAAACGTGTGATGGGGGGTGTCGAACTGGGTGCGGTGGGCGCATGCGAACGCAGCCATTGGGACCTTCGGTGGGGTTCCGCGTGGGGCAACGAAGCGTGTGAGAAATGTACTGACATGGGTGCGGTGGGCGCACGCGAACGCAGCAATTGTGGCCTTCGGTGGAGCTCCCTGTGGGGCCACGAAACGTGTGAGGGGTGTGCCGAAATGGGTGCGGTGGGCGCATGTGAACGCAACAGGTGGGGCCTTCGGTGGGGCTCCCTATGTGGCCACCAAACGTGTGAGGAGTGTACCGAAATGGGTGCGGTGAGCGCATGCGAAAACAGCCATTGCGGCCCTCGGTGGGGTTCCCTGTGGGGCCACGAAACGTGTGAGGGGTGTGCCGAAACTGGTGCGGTGGGCGCATGCGAACGCAGCCATTGGGGCCTTCGGTGGAACCCCCTGTGGGGCCACGAAACGTGTGGCGGGTGCCGAAATGGGTGCGGTGGGCGCAAGCGAACGCAGCCACTGTGGCCTTCGGTGGAGCTCCCTGTGGGGCCACGAAACGTGTGAGGGGCGTGCCGAAATGGGCGCGGGGGGCGCATGCGAACGCAGCCACAAAACCTTCGGTGGGGCTCCCTGTGGGGCCACGAAACGTGTGAGGGGTGTGCCAGAATGGGTGCGGTGGGCGCACGTGAACGCAACCACTGGGGCGTTCGGTGGGGCTCGTTGTGGGCCCACGAAGCGTGTGAGGGGTGTGCCGAAATCGGTGCGGTGGGCGCGTGCGAACGCAGCCACTGTAGCCTGCGGTTGGCTTTTTGTGGGGCCGCGAACCATCTGAAGGGTGTGCCGACATGGGTGCGGCGGGCGCAAGCGAACGCAGCCATTGGGGCCTTCGGTGGGGGGTTCCCTGTGGCGCCACGAAACGTGTGAGGGGCGTGCCGGAATGGGGGCGGTGGGCGCATTCGAACGCAGCCACTGGTGCCTTCGGTGGAGCTCCCTGTGGGCCACGGAACGTGTGAGGGGTGTGCCGAAATGGCTGCGGGCTGGCGCATGCGAGCGCAGCCACTGTGACGTTCGGTGGAGCTCTTTGTGGGGCGACGAAGCGTGTGGGAACTGTACTCACATGGGTGCGGTGGGCGCATGCGAACGCAGCAATTGTGGCCTTCGGTGGAGCTCCCTGTGGGGCCACGAAACGTGTAAGAGGTGTGCCGAAATGGGCGCGGCGGGCGCATGCGATCGCAGCCATTGGGGCCTTCGGTGGAGTTCCCTGTGGGGCCACGAAACGCTGTCCTGGGTGGGGGACCCGCATGCGAACACCCCCTGTGGGGCCTTCGGTGGAGCTCCCTGTGGGGCCACGAAACGCTGTCGTGGGTGGGGGCCCGCATGCGAACACCCCCACTGGCGCCTTCGGTGGGGCTCCCTGTGGGGCCACGGAACGCTGCCCTGGGTGCGGGACCCGCACGCGAACACCCCCACTGGGGCCTTCGGTGGAGCTCACTTTGGGGCCACGAAGCGCTGTCCTGGGTGGGGGGCCCGCATGCGAACGCTCCCACTTGGGCTTTCGGTGGGGCCCCCTACGGGGCCACGGAACGCTGTCCAGGGCGGGGGACCCGCATGCGAACACCCCCACTGGGGCCTTCGGTGGAGCTCCCTATGGGGGCAAGAAGCGCTGTCCTGGGTGGGGGACCCGCATGCGAACACCCCCACTGGCGCCTTCGGTGGAGCTCCCTATGGGGCCACGAAGCGCTGTCGTGGGTGGGGGACCAGCATGCGAATGCCCTCAATGGGGCCTTCGGTGGAGCCCCCTATGGGGCCGCGAAGCGTTGTCCAGGGTGGGGGGCCCGCATGCGAACACCCTCACTGGGGCCTTCGGTGGAGCTCCGTGTGGGGCCACGTACGCTGTCCTGGGCGGGGGGCCCGCATGCGAACGCCCCCACTGGGGCCTTCGGTGGAGCTCCCTTTGGGGCCACGAAACGCCGTCCTAGGTGGGGGGCCCGCATGCGAACGCCCCCGCTGGGGCCTTCGGTGGAGCCCCTTAGGGGGCTACGAAACGCTGTCCTGGGTGGGGGACCCGCATGCGAACACCCTCAGTGGGGCCTTCGGTGGAGCCCTCTTTTATAAGCCACGAAACGCTGTCCTGGGTGGTGGTGGGGGGGGGGGGGGGGGGGGGGGGGGGGGGGCGCATGCGAAAGCCCCCACTGGGGCCTTCGGTGGAGCCCCCCTATGGGGCCACGAAGCGTTGTCCAGGGTGGGGGGCCCGCATTCGAACACCCCCGCTGGGGCCTTCGGTGGAGCTCCCTATGGGGCTTCGAAGCGCGCGAGAGGCGCGCCGAGAGCAAAAGCAAGGCGCGGGGGACGGAGGAGGGGGAGGAGGGGAGAGGAGGGAGAAGGAGGAGGAAGGAAGGAAGGAGGAGGAGACGCGGGGCGCTGCCCATTCAAAACGACGACCCAACACCACAGGATGGTTGGGAACAAAAACTTGCAGGCCGCGTCAGAACAAACGCGCCGGGGTCGCGGCGGCCCCCCTGCGTCCTCCGCGCGCGGAAAAGGCGCGCGGGGCGCGCGCGGAGCGGCCGAGAGAAACGCGAAGCCCCCCTGGGGCCGCAATGGATGCGAAGGTGGAACGTGGCAACTGCGGATCTCTCGGCTCGCTCTGGGGCCCTTCTCTGCCGAGGGTTCTCAGGGCCTCTTCGGGTATTCGGAGGTTTCCTCGGGGGGGTGAGGGGCCTGTCGGGGGCGCCTCGAAGGGCTTTCGAGGGCTCTCGGGGCCGTGGTGGAATGGGGGGCTCGACGCGTCAGCTCGGGCGGCATCTCTCGGGCGCCCCCCAGAACCTCGCGGGCTCGTTTGGCGGGGGCCCGGCGTATTCTGCGGCGCCTTTGCGTAAGGAATAGGGCGCGGCGACATTCGTGCCAATCCCCCTTGGTTCCCCCCCGAAGGCCCTGCCTCGCCCTTGAAGGCGGCCAGGTTCCCGCGGGGCCCGAGCTGCACCGCTTCTCCGCGGCGGCGCGGCAAAATGCCTCGGCCTGGCGGGCGCGCGGCGGGGGCAGCAAAGGCGGGGGCGGGAAGGGGGGGGCAGGAAGGGGGGGGGGGGGGCGGCGGGGAAGGGAAGGGCCCAGACGGGCCCGAGGCCCTCCAGAACCCAAAGGGGTCACCATCAAAATTAAGCACGCGTCAAGAAGGATGGGTCAAACACACTATGGCCGACGCAAGTTTGTCCTGGAGGCCTCTGGGGCCGCCCTGGGGTTCTCCCCAGGGTCTTCTGGCTCCTCCTGCGTCGATTCTGGCGGTGTCTTGGGCCGTCTGGGGCGTCGCGAGGACGCGCCAGGCGGCAGTGCGAGAATCGCGCAAAAACCATTCGGACTTGGGCGATTTGTTCGGGGAAACCCTCTGGGAAGTCACCCTTCAAATTCTTTGGGGCGTCATCGGGTCCTTCTGGGACGCCCCGAGGCTACCTGCAAGCGCCCTGGAATGATCTTGGGTCGTCCTGGGGCCATCTGGGGGCGTCGTCGGGGCCTCGCGGGCCGCCCCGAGGCGCCCCGGCGCCGCCCGGGGGGGCTCTCGGCGCCCTGCGGGGCCGCCCGGGCGCCCGACCGGGGGGGCCGAGCCGACCCTCCTAACGCCTGTCGAATATATTTGAAACAATGTCTGTAAATATGCGCGTGTGTAAATTTATGTCGGTGCGAAGTATGCTGATTCGCAACGCTGGCTACGCGCGTGCGCGCTATGCCCCAAGCATTTTGAAGAGGCGCGCGCCCCGGGCGACGTAGCGGCGCACTAACGCTGGGCCACAAGACCGGATAGAGCTGTCGCCGTGGATACCCCCCTTTCCCCACTGTCCGCCCTTCCTCGACGCGCGCTCCAACCTCCTGATCGCGCGCGCGCGTGCCCGTTGCTATTCTCAATTTTCCCCCCATGCCTGTTTTCGTCGCAGGCTTGACTTGAATTCGCTCGCCGTCCGCGTGGCCCTGCTTTCCTCGCCGCGCCCCCTCCGTCGCGCGGGGGAATCTCACGCGGCGCCGAATGGATATGCCCATGTCCCAGCGCCGGCCAACCAAGCCAGAGATACCTCACCGGTTGAATCAACCGAGCTAAAGAGCCCACTGGGGCAAATCGCGATAGCTTAACCAGTCCAACGTATCAACCTGACTGAGTCGAACGGCCATCCGCGCGAACGTACCGCACCAACAAGACACAAAGACACGCCGCCTAAAAAAAACGCTCGAACACGCCTCCACGGGGGCCTGGACAGGGGCAGCATTGCGCCGGGGATCGACGGCAGAAGCTCCAGCGCGCGCCTTGGTTTATACTGGGGCGGCGA
>CAUYUJ010015319.1:97500-147500 GCA_963575745.1 Prorocentrum cordatum
GGCCTGCTCCGATCGGCAAAACAATGCATTGAAAACAATCACCTTCCCGCGCCGCTGTTTCCCGGCACGTTGCCCGCGCGAGCTCCGCGGATCAGGGCGGCCGCGCGCAGCTGGGGCCCGCGCGACAGTCCGGTGTTCCCGGCACAGCGGCGCGCCGTCCAAACTCGACTGCGCCCCAGCGTCGCGCCCGCGCATCGGGCCCCGAAACGAGCGCGCGACGCGCGCGCCCGATGCGGCCGCCGTTCTTGCTCGCCCCCGCCATCGGGGACAGCCGCCACAGATCTGCCTTCCCCGGCGGCCATGGGCACCCGAAGTCACCGCGGAGACATGCGCGCCACGAACACATCTGCGCCCCTTTCGCGAAAGCCTTGAGTCTCCTGTGCACGGCGGTCTGCTAGGCAGCCCGCGCATGCGCGTTGAGCTGCGCGCGCGGACCTCACGGCGGGCTACGCCATGCGGCGCGAGCGCCCCCAAAACATGATGGCGCAGTCCAATTGCAGCGTCGGCGCGCGCGCGGATGACTGAGCATCCACTTGCAAGAAATCGCTGGAGATCTCGCCGGCGCGCCAGGAAAAGGGGGGCCCGACGCGGCCCGGCGACGGGCCCGCTCTTCGCCGAGCCAACGTCTTCCATCATCTGACTCTGGGCTTTGGCCCGCTCCAGCTCGAGCAGCCGTGACCCGTCGGTGCAGCTCCGCCCGATCCGCGGCGAACGCTCGCGATGTAGCCTCCTCGCGAATGCCATTGCCAAAATAGCGCTGTCTCGAGTGCGCAGTGACATTTCCGAGATCGCCCATCAAACCACAACGCAGAAACTGATGCGACGCGGCGAAAAAGAAGAGACATAGACGCCGCTCACGTCGCTACCACACTATCCGGCGCCGCGCCTCGGGCGAAAACTGGGCATATTCGAGGCGACCATTAAACCGAAAGACCAACCAGACCAACCAACGCACCGAACAGACTTACCAGACTGGACATGCGAGCCGTGCCAACCAGACCAGGCAGGCTAAAAACATCAACCACAGAACGAGACACTGACCAAAAGACAACGTAAGCCAACTCGGACAGGGGGGCCAGACCAACCAAATCGAACCGACAAATCAGCCGATCGGACGGACCCAACATTTGCAATTAACAAGCCAGAGCAAGTCGACTAACCAAACTAATCATACCAACCACACTGAAAACATATCACATAGACCCACCGGACAATGCATGCCAAACATACAAACAACCATGCGAACAAATCTACAGGCATCGAAAGGAAGGGGCACCTGAGCTTGCCCGCGAAGCGCAGCAACTTCGTGGCGCGCCAGGCAGGTCCAGAGACCAGCCACTGCGGCATGACGGGTCGCAGGTGTGATGGGCCAGAGGTCCGAAAATAGGACGCGTCTGCAAGATTGCCCCGTGGCGGCGCCCAGGCTGCAATCATAGCGCCGTCAAATACACACTGTTGGACACGGCCTGGATAAGTGTGGTTTCAGTCCCGCTGGGAGCGCATTGGTTGCCGTCGGCACATGTCTACAATCCTATCGGCGCCGCTGGACACTAGCAACATGGGACGCCATCGCTGCCACGATTGGCCCGCCAATCCCCCACGTCGACAACCCTCCACACGCCGAAAAAAACACCAACATACACGCCATCCGGAACACTTGCAACGGATATGACTTCATGTGTTGGTGGGTGTCGCAAAGTTGCCAACACTTGCCGGCGCCCGCGCTGGTTTAGCACAATCTGTCCTTCATTACAACTGAACTCGTCAATGCAACCGAAACGCACGACTTCAAACGCAATCGAACACACGACTCCAACCGCAAACAACACCAATCGTCACGTGGTTTGTTCACCCGCAATCGAAACGTACGACTCCATAATACAATCTAGCCGCCACACATTGGCAATCTGATCATTTCCATGGGTCATGAAACCGTGTCGTTTGCACATGCCACTTTATTGCGTGTGATACGTATCCCACGGTCGTGAACCAACAAGGCGAAACAACTCAACCAAACCAACAAGACGAAACCACCCAACCAGACCGATAAGTCAAACCAAACACAACAATCAACCAAATCAGACAGAGCCAAATCATAACGGAGAACAACCCAATCACAGTCTGTTTAGAGCTATAGGGCAATGGGGCTAGTGGGCTATAGGGCTATGGGGCTATAGGGCTAGGGGGCCAGAGGGGTATAGGGCCATAGGGCTATAGGTCCATAGGGCTATGGCGCTATAAGGCCATAGGGCTATAGGTCTATAGAGCTATGGGGCTATAGGGCTATAGGACCATAAGGCTCTAGGGCTCTAGGGCTGTAGGGCTCTAATGCGATAGCGATAGGGCTAAAGGGCTCTAGGGGTATAGGGCTATAAGGCTATAGGGCCATTGGGCTATAGGGCTATGGGGCTATAAGGCATTGGCTATAACGCTAGAAGACCATAGGGCTACAGGGCTACAGGGCTATAGGGCTATAGGGCTATGGGGCTATGGGGCTATAGGGCTCTAAAGCTATAAGATGGGGCTATAGGGCTATTGGGCTACAAGGCTATAGGGCTATAGGACTATGGGGCTATAGGGCTATGGGGCTGGAGGGCTATAGGGCTATGGGGCTATAAGGCACCCGCGCACATGGGCACCCTAGCGGGCCGCGGAAATCGGTGGCAAACCTCACCTCGCCATATGATACCGGAGAAGAACCCCCATGAGAATCTTTTCAGGGCTACAGGGCTATGGGGTTACACGGCTTTAGGGCTATGAGTCTCTGGGGCTATAGGGCTATGGGGCTATAGGGCTATTGGGCTATAGGGCTATAGGGCTATAGAGCTGTAGGGCTACAGGGCTATAGGGCTCTAGGGCTATAAGGCCATAAAGTTGAGAGTTCCCGTGGCAGTCTATTGGTTGGTGGGGTCTGACATGACATTTGATGGAGGAAATGTGCCATGGGGTTATGATGGCCTTACTGAGGTGTCCAGGGTGTGCACCATGGCCCCCCCCCAAGGGGCCTCACGAATGGCCATGGGCCGTTTCGCGCCCAGCCGAGGCGCCTAAAATCAGGCATGGCAGCGTTGGCCTTCAAAGATTTTCGGTCCCGAGGCGGGGTCGACACCAGCATCGGCGTCTATCGCACCCGAGGCTGGGCCAGATAAGTAGCCTGAGCCAGGCAAGAAGGAGGAGGAGGAGGAGGAGAGGGAGGAGGAAGAGGAGGAGGAGGGGGGAAGGGGGAAGCGGGCAGGGGGAGAGAGGGAAGGAACGGGAGGAAGGAGGGAAAGGAGACGCGCAGGAGAAGCAGCGGGAAGTAAGGAGAGCGAGCAGAGCAACGGGAGGCAGAAAAAAAGTTTTCCTGCCGCAGAGCCGCCGCCGTCTTCTCTCGTCCTGGTGCTGCCGTGCCTTCTCCTCTTCCTCCTCCTCGTCATCCTCCTTGTCCTCCTTCCTCCCTTCTCCCTCTCCTCTTCTTGCTCCTCCTCTTCCTCCTCCTCAAGCGGCCGCCCGCGGGCGCCGTCGCGCCTACTGCGACAGGCGCTGCTGGGCCGCCTCCCACAGCGCCTGCGGGATGTCGGTGATCGCCACCGCGCGGCCCTGCATGCTGTCGATGGCACGCTGTAGGCCGTCCTTGGTGACGCCGTCGTTCTTCGTCTTATCCTTCAGCAGCTGGGCCAACGACGCCACCGTGAGCGTGATATCCGCTATCTTCAGCAACGACTTCCATTCGTCGCGGATGGGCGCCCACTTCTCCGATGAGACTTTGAGGCTGGCCACCTCCACCTCGAGCTCAGCCAGCTGGTGGAGGAGCTCTTTGTGCGACTGCTTCAGCCTCGTCGCCAGGCCCAGCTGCTTGAACAACGTGGCTTTCATCCAAGCCATCAGCTCGTCGAAGCTCTCGAGGCTGCCGCTGTAGCCGTCCAGGTAGTTGGAGCCATTCTGCATGCCGCCCGCGATCTTCTTGAGGCCCTGGGCCGTCAGCTGGCCTTTCTCGACCAAGCTCTCGAACGTGCTCTGTGAGTACTCGTTGGCCAGATGCAGGCCGATCTCTTTCCAGTTCGAGGTCGTCGACGTGAACTCCTCGAAGCTGATGGCCTGCAACTTCGTCCTCAAGACCTCGTCGTACTGCTCGGACTCCTTGGCTGGTAGTGCCCCGAGCGCCGAGTCGAGCTTCTCCCAGGACTTGCGAAGCTCGACCGTGCTGGCGGCGGTCGTCTCGTAGAACTCCCTGGCGTGCTTCGCAACCCCGATGACCGCGTAGACGTCCGCCAGCCTTGCCTGGAGCGCTGCCAGCTCCAGCTTGGTGGCGTCCGAGGGCTCGACTGTGAACATCATCTCAGTGGCGACGACGTGCTTGTCGATCGCGTCCGCGACCATCGCTTCGCAAGAACCCACCTGCTCAAGCTTCAGGTCAGCCGTCAAGAGGCCGATGTTCTGGATCACGTGGCAAGCGGCCCGTATGATGAGAGAACCGTCCTCTGGCACAGGTACGTGAACGTTCCTGTGCTCCGCCAAGAACAGCTTGATCTGGTGGAACACTTCCTCGTGGGCATCCGCGTTGAGGTACTTCTCGGCGTGGTCCTTCCAGCCCTTCTCGACACACATCCTCGCAGAGTGGTCCAGGTGGGTGACCAGGGCATTGTGCATGCCATCAAACGGATCGTCAGCTGTGTCCTGCTCGTACCCCTTGACGCGTGCGAAGTTGGCGAACACCTCCAGCAGCGCCGTCCCGACCTTCTTGTCAACTGTGTCCGCGCTCTGCATCAGGATTTCCTTGGCGACATACTCCATCCTCTTGAACAAGGTGCTCTCTGTGACGTGGGTCGACTTCGATGCTCCGCGGCATGTCTTTCTCCAAGCTTCGATCCCCCCGACAACCGTACGCATGAACACTATGCCGTCCATGTTGCACCTTACCTGCTCGAGGTCGTCGACGATCTGCTTCATCTTGGGCGCAATCTGGATGTCGGTGGAGGCCGCGCGCCTGAAACTCGCCTTGTAGTGTGACCACGGCTCGGAATTGCCCATCACTTCTGACAAGGGGTGTCACTCGGGATCTTCGCACACGCCAGTCAGCAGCGCGATCATCTTCGGCATGAAAGGCCCACACTCTGAGAAGCTCATGGGATCATTGTTCGGCAAGTGGTGCAGCAGCATGCCAAGCGCGACGACGTGCTCGCTGAAGCCCCTCAGATCCCCAGGGTAGTCGCTCGTGATGTGGAACGCCTCCGCGAGCAGCTTGCCACAATGCTGCAGATGTGGAACCCTCTTGGCGTCAAGCAACTGGGGCAGCACGACGACGTCCAATATGATTTCACGCAACATCTCGATCATCTCAGTCGTGCTGAGGTTCTTCATGGACGCAGCTTTGGGCGCGGTGACGTCGAACTCATCGGGGAAGGGCGTCCATGGCGTCAAAGCCTCAATCACCATCTCGTCCTCGTTCAAGGCCTGCTTCACGAACCTCTTCAGGAGAGCCTTGCGAAATAAAGTCGACGCCTCCACATCCTGCGTGGTGGGCTCCTTCAAGTGATGGACCACCTGGGGCCACTCCATGCTGTCGAGGTTGCTGGACAAGGCGCTCGCCGCCTCCACCTTCGTATGAAGCTTGGCTGCCATCACGGCCAGGCTGGCCGACTTCGGTTTGAACCTCTTCAGGCCGTAGGATCGGTCCCCCTTGAGGCTCCCATCCAAGATCTCGTGGATCACCAAGTCGTTCTTGTAGCCGTCGAAGCGCGCCTTCTCAGCAGAACCAGGGAGCCCCGCCTTGTTGCCCCTGCCGCCAGAGCCAGACTCGACCACGGAGCAGGCAACGCTCCCTACTGGAGACCTTGACCTGTCCCGAGGGAGATCTGGCAACTCTCCTGACTCGGAGCGCCGCACTTGCTGTCCACTGCGGTCCAAGGCGGAGGCGACGCTGCCCCTGGGCACCACCGACGAGCTCGACGCGACTGGCGCCGACTTGGCGGAGGCTGGCCTGGAGCCCCCCCCCTGGCCCACGCCGCTGGCAAGGCTGCCTGGACTCTTGGCCACGGGAGCTCCCGTTGGCACAGCATCACCTGCAGCGTTCAGGCGGCCGCTAGCGCCTAGAGAGCTGGTGGCGGTCTCCGACTCGTCCTCCACGCGGCCGTTCTCGATCGGAAGCGGGGCAGAGTGTCCAGGACCGCGTGGCTTCGACGGCGGCGCCTTGGGAAGCATCCCAGATGTAGAAGCCTTCGCGTGAGCCAACTGCTGCAACTCTGTGATCGTTGGGACCTTGCTGAACCCTCTGACGGCAACCGCCTGACTCTGGCGCAACCTCGTCACCTCCCGCTTCACAAACTCCATCTCCGCACCCGTCTTCACGGCCTGTTGGGGCGTCAACTTGACTATTGCCACCTTCACCTCCGTCCTCGTGTAGTTCTTGATGCTGACGTACGGGTGCTCTGGGTCCGCAACGATCACTCCCGTCGTGTTCACCCCATGGCTGGCAAGATGACGGCACGCGAGATTGGTACTGGTCGCAACTCTCGGGGGTCATGCCAACCACCCCGCGCGGGACCACCTGCGTGCTCCACTGCTTAGGCGTGAGCTGCACCATGCTGGTGCTGACCTCCTGGCCGTAGTACGTGTGCACCTCCACGCTCCCACGTTCCGATGCGGCGGCGATCTGGCTCTCCAAATCCATGTCTGCTGCGGCCCGAGCCTCGAAGTCGCCGTTGAACTCTGGCTCCTCGCGGCAGCGTTCGACGATGTCGGGCCAGGCGGCATCCCCGCTGAAGTGCCGCTCGTGGGTCAGCCAGCAGCAGTCGCAGGCTAGCCGCGGAGCTGTGGAGGTTCCACCCCGCTTGGACGTCGCCACGTCCACGGGCACCTCGCAGCGCTGGCACCAAGCGCTGTCCTAAGCGGCGGCGCTGCCCCTGGCGCCACCACCGCGACGGGGGGCTCTCGCCGCGCGCGGCTGCGCAGCAGCGCGCTTGCCCATCGCTGGCTGCCGCTCCGACCAGATAGTCGAAGCACTCCTGGGCGGCTGTGGCTGGCCGCGAAAACCAAAAAACTTGGCGGCTGCCCGAGGCAGATTCACCTCCGAGCCAAAACGGCTAGCACGCAAAGAGCATCAAGCATGACTATGCTTATGCTTGGGGGATACGTGATACTTCAGCAGCCGCATGCAATGCAAACGTGGGACCGCCACCTGAATGCAACGCAACGCTGAGGAACGAACTACACCCCACCCCAAGAGTGCGAGCAAATCCAACGCAAGAGTTGCTCCGAGCTGCTCTGGCAATGCAGAGCAATGCAAACGCGGACGCGCAGATTGCCCCCCCCCCCCCCTCGATTCTCAGAAGGGGTACATGGAGAAACTGATTGCACGCGTGGCTTCAAATATCCGTCCTAGCATGTCGTACCTATGGATGTCTGGCCGCCTCCATCGAGATGGCCAATTGCGGTTTCATTGCGCCTCAGCGTCGAAAGCCTTGTCGCAGCCCAAGAGGCGCCCAACGATGGCCGAGAGGGGCTCCTGGCCCTGCTCTAGAAACCACAAGCGTAATCTCACATATGACCGAACACCCCACGAGCAATACCAAATGACCCTCTGGTGCGTCTGTTATGACCCAAGACTCCTCCAAGAATGGCTAAAGACACGACGAAGCTATTGTCCAGGAGCTCTTGGCAGTGACCTAAGCACCGCCCTGAGCCGCACGATGCAAACTCCAATGCAACGACCACCCACTCAAAGAATCTATACGGCTCCCCGAGGTTGCCCGAGGCAGCCGCGGGACCCCCTGGACACCGACGGTGCATCTGACGTTGGCCACCCCTGACGTCACAAGAGTACCATCGGTGTACCATCGTTGAAGACACTATAGGGTTTCGAAGTGCCTGGCGCGCTACTGAGACTCCTCCCTATCTGGCAGATGCGTTATCAAAGACGCTGGACAATCGTTCCGCATCCTCCTTCTCATCCCCTCCTTTCCTCACTCGTCCTCTGCTCAGCCTCCCGCGCACATCTGTCTTCATATGGAAGGCCCTGTGGCACATTGGACTCAAGTAGCGAGGTCGGCGGCGCTGACGGCGACACCAAAGACAGAGCGCCCCTCCTCCGACCTAAGACGGACCAAGACCAACCGAGGCAAAGAACATCCAGGACGGCAAAACGGACGGCGCTTCGAACACGCCGACGGCAGTCGCAGCAATGCGCTGACTACCTGAAAACCCGATTTTGCCAAATCAAGCTCACTGTAAATTCAGCAGCGGGCCCCTGAGGGGCCGATGAGAGCCCCTGAGGGGCCGGTGGGGCCGGTGGAAAGCCAGATCGGACCAAACGGCGAAGGATGCAGGAGCGGGCGGGGGTTGGTCAAAAACCAAAGGGCGACAGTAGATCGGCCGACAGGGGGTCCGACGACAAGGAGAAGGAAGAGGCATGGAGGAGTTGGGAGGGAAAGGAGTGAGAAGGGCGAGGGTGAGAGGCATGAGGAGTGGCGGCGGAGGGCGAAGGATAGAGAGAAGCACAGCGTGCACGATGAAGGGGACTGCACGAAGAAAGAAGGGATATTACAACTGCGGAGGTGGCATATTGAATTCAACCTCTTCCAGCTGCGAGCCCTCGCAACGCGGCAATGCCGCCCCAGACTTCATCGAGATACGGGGAGCTCCTTCGACCTCGGGCGCAACACTGATCGGGCCACTCTGGCCATCAACTGATTTACACTGGATCGCCTCTCGGGCGCTGGACAAAAAATGCCAGCACGAGGCCAACGCGGCTTAAAATATCATGTGGATGCTGCTGTGCGTCGTCGGCTCACTAAGCTCGCCCACCTCCTATCCTCATCGTCGGCGTCAGTGCCGCTACAGTCATCGTCGTATTCCCGCCCGTCGTCATCAAGGAAACGCTGCTTCGGCAACTGCACTGGCGAATCACGCAAACTCAGAAGCTCTGCGAAACACACTCTCGAACTATTTGGCTCGCAGGTGCAAGTACCTGCCCGAGCTGCGCCATTAAGTTGGCCCCCTGCGAATCGTCGGCCGCGGGCCCGAGAGGGCCAACGCGGCGCTTCTGTACCACACTGGCGCTGCTATCAGCGCAAGGGCCGCCCGAGGCTGACACGCCCATGGCTGGCGTCAGGCTCCAGCGGCGCTTGGAGGGAGAGGCATTCGGCCCACTGCCACTATCTTTAGTGGGTGTCACTGGCGCGCGCGAGCCACCCACCTTTGCAGGCGCATGCTCGTCGGTGGATCCGCCTGCACCGTTGGAAGAAAGGGCTGATGACATCTGAAGGTCGCCACCTGCAGTGGGCGGCTTCGGAGGGCTATCTGAAATGATGAAGCACTCTGAAGATGGCTTGGCACCGTGAGGCGGCCGCCTCGAAGGTGCAGGTGGCGTGCCTACCACCTCCTTTGTTGCAAACGCATCGGCGGACTCGGCGCAAACGCGAGACGGCACAGGCGAACCCGCCTCGGGCATCATGGGCGCAGCACCCAGACACCCTTCTTGAAACTGCTTCTCGGCAACAGACTGCGATGAAACGTGCGGAGCCCCACGGCTCTCTTCCTCAGGCGCACCCCCTGTCGCAAGGTCCTCTGCATCATAGTGCGCCTGGTCAGCTCTCCAGCCCGACTCGTACTCCAAATGCTCGTAATGATAAATTGGCTGAATATTGGCGGGGACAGAAGGCTGGATGGCTTCCACATCTTTGGCGCCCCGCTCCTCTTTGGCAAGCTCTTCAGGCAAGTGCGGAGGGTCTGAGCCTGCTGACGCGAGGTCTGTCGGTGCGGGCGGGTCGCGGTACTGCGGGCCCATGATCACCACTGAACACTTGATGTCAACGTTATCTATCCTACACTCGTAGCCCGTCGGTTTGTTGGCGTCAGTTATCACGAGGTTCAAAGTCCCGACAACAGAGCAATCAATGGCCATGCCGCAAACGCACGTGGCCGAGCGAAAACACTAAACAGAACCTGGTGGCCGCCACAATCACAAGACCCGAACGGCTGCGGCCTGATTGCGGTGACGCGCTGGGCAACAATGTGGAGGTGGTGTAGTGATGTTCGTGCTTAATGGCGGTGGGGATACTACGTGCGTGCTGTAGATAACGCATGCGGAGGCAACGGTTAATGCTAGATATTTGATAACGGTGGCCATGTTGACTACGACTGTGATGAACGAGGCATGAAGACGAGGGGCGCTTGCCCAAGTGGCGGCGCGCGCTGCGCCACCGCCACCGGTTTGGTGTACCCTAACCCACGCGCGTTCACGCGCAACGCGCTGACGCGCGAACCCCGAACACGGGGCACCACGGTCGCAACACTGCGCCCGTGCGGTAAACGCACACGCACAGCTGTGACAATGCACGGGTGCCTTTGCCACGCGGCAGGGTCCTGACGCCGGCACGCACCATGGCCCCCCCCCCCACACACACGCACCCACCCCACTCACACCCCACCCCACCACGCCCACCCCACCGCACACGCACGCACCACCACCACCCCACCACGACCACTACCCCCACCCGCACACCCCCCAACCCACTCTGCCGAACCCCGCTTGCCCCACCGCAACCCCCCACCCCGCCACGCAAACGCGCGCGCCTTGCACCAGCGCGCCGACTGCGCCAAACCACAACGCTCGACGCAGAGCCCCAGTGGGGGAGAGGTACCCCAACGTTGGCCCCGCGCGCGGCTGGATTCGACCAAAGCGTTTGCCCCAAAGGCTTCGGCAATTCGAGGCGAGCCCCGCCAGCCATGGCCCCTCTGGGGCTGGCGTCGTCAAGGGTGTTGGGTGTTGGGTACCGCCTCTATTCAGGGCGTGGCCCTCACACAGTGGACACGTTCGGCGATGGTTTCGCGCATGGCGTTGGCCGCTGAGCAGCGCCAGCTCATGGCAAGGGCACCCAGCCCTGGCCCTGCGAAGGATGGCGCCCCTTCAGGCCGTTGGCTGCTGGGTCCGAGCAAAGTCAGGCGAAGCCCCCCCGCCGCTGCCGCGCTCGGGCTAGGTTTCGCTGAAGGCATGGGCCCTAGTGCGAGCCCACTTCGGCGCGGGGTGTTTCAGCAACAGCATCGCCGAGGCCAGCGACGCGCGATGCGACGGCTCAGATACCAGACGCGTCATGGCGGAGCCGCTGGATCATGGCACAACTCGGCGCTGGACCCGCTGAAGACGCGAGCGGGCATGGGCCTCCACAGTTCGGGCGTGGACCCCTCCAGTCCGAGTGCCGCTCGGGTTGGGGTTCGTTCGTGGCCTTGGCCTTGGGGCCGCCAATCTGGCGCGAAGCCAGCAACGCGTTGCAAATTGCAGTGTCGGGCCCGTCCAAAGCGCTGGCCCGTGGTCACGCCAATTAGCATGCGAGATCAGGAAGCCTTGGCCCCTGCGGCGTCGGTTCTGTCAAGGCCGTGGGCCACTTGACGGCATTCCAGCTTAGGCGCAGCTCGAGGCGGGCCCAGCTCAAAGCGCTGCCCTCGTGATCCACCCCCCCACCCCCAGCGCGGCGCGATGTGCTGCAGCCTTGGCCATGCGGGCATTGCATCGGCCAGGGCGCTGGCTACTGGCGCCGCGCCCATCCAGGCGAAGCCCTTCGCCTTTGGCACTGCATGGCCGCGTTCAAGGCGCAGGCCGATGCGCCTGCCTTGTACTTGGCGTGGCCACTCTGCCTGGACCCTGCGGCCGCAGGCGTCCTCCAGGGCGCGTGCTGAGCTCGCCCGAAGCCATGGCGGCGCCTTCGAGCCCTGGCCCCGCTCGGGCTTGGCGCCGCTCACAGCGCTGGCCAGTGGGCGCCGCCGACGCGTGGCGGGACGCCCCAAGCGCAGCACTGTTGTGCATCGCCTCGTCGGCTGCAATGGCCACTGGCGCTGCCGAAATGCAATGTGCGCTTTCCAGCTGGGGCCCTGCTCGGGAGAAGCAGCATCCAACCCATCGGCGGCAAAAGGCAGCTTCAATTCAGCCCGAAGGCACGCAGCCCTGGCCCCGCTGCGACTGGCACCGTTAGCGGCTCTGGCCCGCGGGCCAGCCCCAAGGCAAAGCGATGGGCAAGGCCCTGGCACTGCACGGGATTGGTTACGTTCGAAGCAATGACCCTTGGGCGCGCAAAGCGCGGCGCGGCGCCACCCCTGCTGAGGCCTCGCTGAGATTGCGTCGCCTAGGGCGTTGGCTTCTGGGTCCAACCCAACCCAGGCCGACACCCTCATGCGCTGGCCCCGCTGAAGTACGGGTCCACGCGCGGCGACGCCCACGCTGCCCCACCTGGGGCCGCCTTTCAGCAGCGGAGCCCGCCGCGTCGCGCGCGGATGCGGGTTCTGATCCGAGCGGCTGGGCTTTGATCGCGCGCGGCCAGCGAGGAGCTGCTCGGGCGCGGGCGCGCCATTGGGTAACGCCTGGGCAAAGGCGCGCCCAGCCGTGGCCGAGCCTGGGCAGCAACGCCATCCAGGAACAGCCGCGGGCGACGCAGATGGCGCGCGCGCGAGCGCGCCGCGAGCGTTGACAACGCATCCTGCTCGAGAGAAGAAGCGCGCGCACGCGTCAGCGCCAGCCGCGGCGTCGGCCGCGACGACGCAGCAAAGTTCGCGACCGAGAGCGGTTCCGAATTTTCGCGCCCACCCCACGCCCGCTATGGCCACCGATGGCTATCGCGCGGGCCGAGCCCGCAAGTCGGACTGCGCCATGCGCAGAAAATGCCGCTGGGCATATTTTCCGTGCCCCGACAGTGCACTGGGGGGTAGGTTGACAAAATTCAAGACCTCCGCCCCAATCTTCTAATGGGCAACCGACTTCGAGATGCTCCGCCAGACCACCGCGCCACCACCACTTGTCGAGCGCAACGCTTCTCTCGCCGCCACCACTGCTACGACAGGTTCGCCCGATCGCGCAGCGCCCCGACTACCCCCCCTCACCCGAGAATAACCAACCGCTGGAGCCCATGACGCCACCCCGCGCCCCAAGGCAGCCGCTCGCCAGCGCCCGCCGACGTGCGCTTGGCGCGCCGACGGGCCCCGCCCCCCACGCGCACGCAGACGCATGCCAGCACCCACTGCCCCACCCGCCCACCCCGTGCGCTCGCCACCACCACCGCCGTTCAACCACCACCACAGCGCCCAGCGGCACGGACGCAAACGCCCGCGCCCGCACCTCGCCCCCCCCCGACCTCCGCTTCTCAGAGTCGCACGCGCAGCAGCGGCGCCCTGGTGAGGGTGCAGGGTGAAGGCCATGGGGGAGGGGGGGGGGTTCGCGGCGCCCAGCCGATGGGCCGCCAGGGGGAGGGTGGCGCAGCGACTAGCGGGCCTGATGACTTTTGATGGGGTTCTGATGGGGGTTTGATGGCCGTGCTCGCCTGTGAGTTTTTCGGTGATGACTTTTGATGACTTTTGATGGGGGTCTGATGGCCGCGTCCGCCTGGGAGCTTTTCGGTGATGACTTTTGATGACTTCTGATGCCCCGTGATGCCCTGTGCGTCGGTGTGGTGATGACTTCTGATGACTTTTGATGACTTTTGATGACTTCTGATGATTTTTGATGGAGGAAAACGGTGATGACTTTTGATGGGGGTTTGATGGGGGGGTGCTGGGTTTTGATGAGGGTCTGATGACCGTGCCCGCTTGGGAGCTTTTCGGTGATGACGGTTGATGACTTTTGATGGGGGTCTGATGGCCGCGTCGGCCTGGGCGCTTTTCGGGCATGACTTTTGATGGGGGTACGATGGCGCGCGCGACGGGTGCGACGAGCTCGCGGTGCGGGTCCGATGGGCGCCGCCCCGCCCAGTGGCCCACGCGGCGCGGCGGCGCTCGGGCGGGCGCTGGCATTGCGCGGCGACGAGCAACTTGGATGAGCCGCCGCTGGACTCCGAGCGAGCGCCGCCTGCACCCGAAGACGCGCTACACCAAACCAACAAACAACCCCCCACACCCCGCGCCCGCCACCCCCCCCCCCCCCCACCCCCCACCCCACCCCGCCGCACTCGCCTCCCACCCAATCCAAGTCTGCAGTGTACACAGAGGCCAACGAGACGCCCGCACGGCGCCCCGCCCGCCTCGGCGGCGCCAAGACACCGATAAGTCGCCAGATGGCGCGGTGGAAGCACAAGCGGCGCTGCCCCCGAGCAAGGGGCCATGCCGTTTCGCGCGCGGCACGATTGCACGAGGCGGCGAGCGCACGAACCCAGGCCCTCAAGCCGATGACGCTTCCACGCACCCCACCACCCCCCATCGGCCGCCGCGCCAGCCACGTCGCGGCCTTCCCTTACCGAGACTGCCGCGCGAGCGGCTGTCGACAACGCGCGCCGCGAGCGGCGCGCCCCTTGCCAATCGACGCCAGACGGCAGGAACCGCCTTTCGTGAATGACGGCGTCGCCCGCACTGCCGTCGGAGACTGGCGAATCGCGCGCGCGCGTGTCTGCGACATCGGCCTCCACAGCTCCGCGCGATTGGCCTCGTCGGCGACAGAGCGCGCAACTGTCGCGCGGCGCCCTCTACTGCGCCGCAGCTGGCGCGCCAAATTTCCGAGCAGCAGCGCAGATCTGCCGCGTCCCGTCAGTTCTGCACAATCGTCTTGCACTTCTTCTTCCCGTCGGTCTCGTGGCACTTCTCTGGGCTGTCCTTATTCATCGTGCTATTACTATGCTCAGTCTTTTCGCCGCGCGTGCGCGTGACAGACCTGCTGCTGCGACAGAACGCGCACCCCGCAGCCTTGCAGAACAGCAACGCAAATCTGCCACTTCCCGCAAGCGTGCTCAGCCGTATGGTTCTTCTTCTGCCCGTCAGTCGTCTGCACCCTCTCTGGCGCGCTCGTAGTTGCAATGTCCTTATTGGCTCCGTTTTCTTGTGGGTCGCCGTGTCCTTCTCCAGCTTGTGCACCCTTGTCCCGTAATTATGCTTATCTTGCGCCGCGCGCGAGTGGCAGATCTGACGCCAGCGAGGCGCGCGCGCAGCAGGCTTGCCGAGCAGCATTGCAGATCTGCCACGTCCCGCCAACATGCTCCGCCGTCTGGCTCTTCTTCTTCCCGTCAGTCGCATGGCCCTGCTCTGGCTTGCTCTTCTTTGCCATGTCAACCACTGGCTTTGCCCGTTGAGTGCGACGCGCGGCCCGCCCCCCTCCCCCGCGCGGCTTAGGACGCGGCCGAGCCATCGCATTGTGTTGTCGCGCGCGCCGACACGCCCGCCAGCGCCCGCCGCGGGCGCGCGCCCGCCTGCTCGCGCAGCGCAAGCTCGCACCAACCGCCACCGCCGCCACGCGCAAGACCACCGCGCACCCGTCCCGCGCCGCGCGCGCCACGCTTCTTCACCGCGCTACCCCCCCCCCCCCCCCACCCACGATCAACCCAACCCTGCCAGCACGCGCGCGCTCCACCCCACCCACGCCGCCCCCCCACTCCCGCCCAGGCGCACATGGTGGGGCCAAACGCGACGTGCGGCGGCGCCCATGAAACACAACGGGTTGCGAAGGCCCCGCGCAGATCCCACGCGACCATTGCGGAATGCGCGCAAAGCTACCTGCGCGCACGAGCGCGAACGCTCGCGGCGCCAATTGCCACGGGCAACATGGCCAACGCGGCCGTGACATTCTGCGTGGGGCAAAGCTGACTGCGCAAGGGTCGGCCAAGGACGCTTGCGCCACTCGTCCTGGCATCGGCTGCCACAGGGGGCAGCGGGCGGCGCTAAGTAGGCCCATGCGTTGCCCATGGCGCCGATGTCCGACCGCACAACTGGCGCGATTGCAGTTTAATGTGGCAAGGGCGGCGCATGGACGGGGCGCGTGGCGAGGCAACGCAATCTAGCATGGGCAAGACAAAGACAGCTCTGTAGCGAGCAGGAGGACGCGCGACAACAAAGGCATCGACGTGTCAGAGCACGGCGTGGCTTTCATGAGGTCGCGGCCGCCGCGTGGATGGCGCGCGCGGCCTGCGCCGAATTCGCGCGCTGACTGCGGCGAGCGCGCCGCCGCCCCGATCGGCAACAAACGGTGGGCAACGGGCGTGGGAACAAGCCACGATTGGCCGAACCCGTAAGAGTTTGGGCAACTACGCGCCAGGATGGAGGCACGATGGCGCCCAAATGCGCCGATGCGGCTGCAAACGCACGCGTCGGGTAAGCGCGCTGCGCTGGGGCGCCATTGAACTGCGCAGCCGCGCAATCCATATCTGGCTTGACCCTGCGCGCCGTAGATTGAACGACATAGCAGCGCGTTCCCTCGCACGGGCACAGCCAATCGCGTTCCGCGTTCCTGTGCCAACCGCATGGCTTGAACAAAAAACGCGGGACCCGTTTGGCTACCCGCTGTTGCCCAATGCGGGGCGTCGGCACACGGCAAGCGCAAACGACAAATTGACGGTGGCGCTCGGGAGCGGCGCGCTTGACCAACATGCGACACGCGCAACTACAGCGCAAGCCCGAATGCCGCGCGAAGCTCTCAAGCAGTGCTTGGGCGCGCAAACGAATCGAACGCAACAGGTTCGAACGTTTGCGCGCCTGTGCCTCTAAAAGGCGATGCGCCTGGCCGCAAGCAACGGACAGGGCACCAACTGCGATGAAAACGCCGCAGGGCGCGAGTTGGGCTTGGATGCCGCTGGGGGACACATTGCTTGAAAACGTGTCTGAAGCTGGGCACATTGGAAGGTAACCCCCTCGACGTCCTCGGCGAACCGCAGAGGTTGACGATAGAGGGTGCTTGGCCTCCCCGTTGGCGCCCGCACGTTGCGGCGCTGACATGGTCGAGCGACGCGCCGCTCTGCGCGGGCTCAACGCCCGCGCGCTCGTCGGCAACAACGAACAGCATCGCCCTGCAGAAGACCCCGCGCGCAAAACTGCCAGTTGCCGTGTCGGCTGGCACCGATTGGGCAGCAGCCGCCTGGACTTTGACAGCGCGCGTCGCTCGGGCAGCTGGCGCGCGCGCCAGCAAGGGGGGCGATGAAGAGAGCGTTGCAACGACGACCATCAATGGGCGAACGCCTCATTTAAATGGAGGCAACCTCTATCGAGCGCCATCGGCTCGCGACCGAGCGGCGTTCGCAATAGCTCCTGCGCGCGGTGTTGCGCGTCGGGCCCTGGCGGGCCCCAGTGGCCAGGGCGCCCTGGTGCACGCACCAGAAGGGGCTAACAGTGCCCCATCGGATGCCCGCAGGCTCCGCTAGGATGAGCCATGGAGGAGGAGGGGGAGGAGGAAATGATGATGATGAGGGGGAGGGTGATGGGCATGCTGATGAGGAGGATGCTTAACGCCTCGCTGTTCTTAGCACCCTCCTGGGTTCGACATGGCTATAGCCTTCTTCCTTCTTGTGGGCATACCCCTCCGCTTTCCCCCATCACCCTCGCCACGCAAGCGGCCCGACGGGAAATGCCGCGTCGGAACGGGGACAAGGGCAGCTAAGACAAGGTGGAGGGTGGGAAGCGCTTGGAGCGACCAGCGGCCGCGCGTGGGGAGAGGCAACGAAACGTGCAATGCACCTTCTGCCCTTTCCCCCGCGCCAGGCGCTAACCGCCCTCACCTCGTCGAAGCCGCCATGGGTGCGACCCTGTCCCCGCCCGCCAACCCTCTAACAACAGTCAGCTTAGGACCATGCTGCAAGCCTGCTACATCGCGGTGGCCATGGCCGTTTTCATGGACGCGCAGGGCGAACACGCGCGGCCCGATTGTGATATGACAGAGCGTATCCTACCCACGTGCGGAAAACAACACGAGTGGGTCTGAACGTGAGTGGGTTGAGCACGAGTGGGCCTGGGAGTGAGTGCGTGAGCGCGCGTTGCGTGAGCACCATATGGGCACCTTAAGGAGGCCCGACGACACTTCAATGAGGCCCCACGGCCTGCCTCGAGGCCAGCCCCCAAACAAACACCCAGACAGACCTTACGGCTGGCCCCATGCGGAAGCCACAAAGCACCCCAAGATGCCCCCAAGATATCATGCAGGCCCCAAGACACCACTGAGGAAGCCCCACGGCACCCTGATGAGGACCCGATTGTACCATCAGGGGCCTCACGCTATTCCTTTTTCTCAAGGGTCGCGGATCGGCTCGCCATCCACGTCGCAGTCGTTCTCGCCCCTCTCCTTCTCGGCCAGGGCCCTGAACGACGGCTCCCCGCTGGCCAGCGCGTCCCGCCGCGCATCCCTGCGCTCGGCGTGGTCAGGTTTCCACGTGTGGACGTGGTCCCATCGTGTGATCCCCGTCTCCTCGGTCACGCCGAGCCACGCGCACATCAGGCCGAGGCACCTGCCTTTCGCCCTGTTGCTCTTCATCTCTCGGCATGTTCGGGTAAGGAAGCATCCAGAAGCCTCGCCCTGGTGTGATGGCACCAAACACTGCGCCACCATGGTGCTCGTCGTGCCGTAAAATCGAATGATGCCGCTGCGGTGGCGAACCGCAATCTCAGCGGGCACCTTGCCGAGATGCTTCGGGCCGCCCGCAACTCCTCCGCCCAGCGCTGCAGGTGGAGGTCCAAGCGGCGCCGCAGGCGGCGGCACTGGGGGCGGCGGCAACGGTGGTCCGAAGAAGACGTCCGCTATCGCCCCGTCGATGTCGGCCGCGACGCCGTCGTGCTCGCCTTCGCCGCCGTCGCCGCCAGCGGGATGGGCATCACCGTCCTCGCCGCAGCCTCCGTCACTATCAGCGTCCTCGGGAACGCTGTCGCCCTCAGCGGACTCTGTGGTCTCGCCATGGTCCTCGTCCGGATCGGACGAAGCCTCGGCGCCGCCATCCTTGCCCTCGGCGGGGTCGTCGGAGTCCGAACTCGACGAGCTCGAAGAGCTCGGCGAGCTCGACGAGCTCGAACTGGAGCCAGACTGGCTGCTCGCATCGCCATCGGCAAGCGCCGCAGCCCTGCCCCCGCCCCTGCCGCGCCCGCCGCGCCCGCGGCCCTGGCGCCCAGCGCGGCCCCCTCCTGCAGCGCGCCGCTGTCGGCGAGCCTTGGGCCGAGGCGGGTCGACCTCGGGAGTCCGGCGGCTGATGTACAGCTTCCATGGTTCCACGCTGGCGACCTGCCTGGACCGAGACACGAACCGCCAGAAGCTGATCGCCCTGATCTGCTCCGCCTCGAAGCTCTTGATCATCTCCCAAAGGGATCGCCAGAACATCTTCGGATCCTCGACCCGAATCGGTGACACCCCCAAGATGTCGCCGCAGTCCCTGGGCTGGTCCCTCTCCAGCTCGACCACCGTGGGCGAGAAAGGCTTCTGGAAATCGAAAGCGACATGAAAAAAAACGATGAACGATTCCATCATCATCAGCACCGCACTCAACGACATCCAACCCCGAGCCGCCCGCGGCATCTGCCTCGGCCTCTTGAATGGCCGTGGTGCTGGTGAAGCGGAGCACGCCGTCGCCACTGGCCAGCAGTGCCTTCATCGGAGAGCCCCCCCCTGGCTGCTTCATGCAATCACAGTTGCGCTGCCGCCGAAAAACCTCTGAGCCCCGTGAGGGCCCCTCCAGAAAACTCCCCAGGAAACCTCTGAACCCCATAAGGGCCCCTACAAAACCAAGGGATCTGCATCTGTGAACTTGTTCCGAAGCCCAAAGACCCTGCACGGCAGCACAGCGCCCCTCCCCTTGCAGGCCCCCAAGGTGGCCCTCGACACCCACCGAAGGCCTGAGTCATGAAACGGAGGCACGTCAAGATCGCGATGGAACCCCATCGCGATCTTGACGTCCCTCACAAACGCGGCCGTCGATTGTTTCAAAAGGCTGGATTGTAAATCAAGGCTTCCTGGGGACATTCGGGGATGGGGCTCGCAGGGCTGCAGGCGCGGGGGCGCTGGGGGCCGACCTCCCCGCCCCATCCCCTGCATGCGAGATCGGCGAACGTTTGCGACAGCAACCCCCCCTTCCTCTGCCAGACAGGCTGCAAAGCAGGAACCGTGGCGATAGCGCGACCTCGAAGCAAAAGGGGGGCCAGTGGGGATCCCGAAGAGGCCCCGACTAGATGCGGCGGCACATTGCCCTGCTCCCTAAGACAACCCGAAGCCCAATCGAACTTATATCTGGCACCCCCCTGAGGCCTCATCCGCATTTCTTCGAAGCGGCCTTCGAAGGCCGCGAATGCGATCAACGACGCCAAGGGCTGGCACGGCGACGCCTCCGTGAGAGGGCCCCGAAACGCACAAGCGTAGTTGGCCACCTGAGGTCATCGCCCACCCCCCTGGCACCCCTCGTCTGCTGCCCCCAAGAGGACATCGCAAGGCTTCCGAGGCACGCAAAGGCTCGTTCCTGGCCCCTGGGGCCCACTGGGCGGGACCTCCCGAAGGTCCCCAAAGGCTGGCCCAGCATGCGACCCCCTCCCCCCCCCCCCCCTACCGCCAGCGAAGGCCAAGAGATGTCCTTGAGGGCCTAAGCCTTCAAGGAATCTGTGGCATTCGTTGAACGCTGCTGCTACTATGATTGCATGAAGCCTCCAAGGAGGCGCGCGGGAGCCTTGGCGGCCTTCTTGCCAAGCAACGAGTTGCGAAGGAGAATGAACACGAACTTGACGTGCCGCTCGATCAGCCGCAGCCCGATGCCGTCGCCCTCGTGGATGCAGGTCTCCGCCTCGTGGCAAACCCTGCGGTCGATGGCCACTCTGCCCAGGCATGGCACGTTGGACTTCGTGAAAGTCGTGCGCAAGGCTTCCCACCTCGACGCTCGCTGATCCACCGACTCGCCGCTGCTGCCGCCAAAGCTCTGGCAGGCGTCTGCAACGACGTTCGGCGCGCGCCTGCGATACCTGAGAACCGCGCCCGTATCGACCTGGACCTCGACGTCGGCGACGGGGCCAGCGGCCCGATCCACGAGCGCGAGCAGGCTGCCGTCCCGCTCCAAGCTGGCCTGCCTGGACGCGCGGGCAGCATCGCGCACCGCGGCCGCCGCGCGGGTCTCTTGCGAGCCCTCCCTGCGACGTCGGCGGGAGGCCTCCTCCCGAGCAGCCGCCGCAGCCTCCAGAATCGACGAGCGAACGTTGGCGAACTGAGATACCTGCGGCGCGACACCCTCTGCTGCTGGACGCTTGCTCCGAGGGCGGCTCGGCTCCATGCCGAGAGCTAGCGCGCCGTCCGACGCCGAGGACACCCTCGGCTTCCGACGCCTGTCAAAGCCACGCTCCCCAGACAGATGACGATCCCTCGCAATGGCAGCCAGCAGCCTGTACTGATCAAGCTCAGGCCCCTCCAGCTGAGAATACATCTCCGACAACTCTGCAGCAGTCCCATCAGATATGTACATGCCGTTCACGTGCACGAATGCGCGCCACATCCACTGCTGGAGGCTGTTGCGACCGCGTCGCGGGTCCTGCGCCTGGCGCTTCCGCCTCGGGGCAGGGCCTCTCCGAAGGTCGGTCGGGCAAGGTGCTGAATCGACGTCGAAATCACTTGCCGACTGCGCCGTGAAATGGGCACTCACCTCTGCGACGGTCTCGACGTGTGTCCAAACCCTGAAGCGCGCACTCCTCTGGTTCACCGAATGCAGCCGTTCCACGTCGGCGGTGTCCATGTCGGCCATGACCAGGACGCCCTTCAGCTCATTCGCTGCCTCCTGCGAGCCCAAACGCCCATGGTAGAACTTCGCGAAATCCAGGGAGTACGGGTCCAGAAGGCAGGGCTTGGTCGCACCGAGAGCGTGCAAATGTGCAGGCTCCTTGAGGGCATACAGCAACGGCATCGGCCAATTCCGATTGGCCCTGTGCACAAGATGGTATGCGACCCCGCCCATCCTTGACATCAAACGGTAAACCTTCAGCGACACCGCCTCCGTATGCTCCTGCAATGGAGACCACGATGCTGCGTTGAAGATTGACTCGTAGCATGTTCTGAACAACTCATGGGTGTCCTCGTCCTCATGAGCCAGCCACGCTTGATATGTCCCCGGCTCTCCGCGGGACACCTTGTGCTGCTGCAGCTTCTCGAATGCCGAGCCGCTGGAGGCCAACTGCCGCGTGACGTAGGAGTCCGTGCGCACGGCCAGCACCGAGCCGATGAACATATCGTCAGCGACGGCGCCGCTGAGCATCCAGGCGCGGCTGCCAGCAACTCGCTGGTCGTGCTGCTCCCTGAAGGCGTTCACGTCGTCCTGGTCTGCTGGGTCCCCGCCGTCTGGGCCGTCGGCCGAGGGCTGAGGTCCAGCAGGGTCGGCGCCGCCGTCTCCAGCGGCACGCTGCTCGGCATCCCCTGGAGGAGCGCCGCCACCAGGCCCAGCAGCAACAGCACGTGGCGCACGGGCTGCCTTCCCTGGCAGCGCGCGCAAGTAGGCTGCCTGCAGAATACCATGGACAGACGCTGGCACACCAATGGATCGGTGACTGCGCATCTTGTCAGCCCAGTTGGCTCTGTTTAGAACGTCAATCCTGCCGAACAGCGCAGGGACCCCAAACCTCCTCATCAAGAACAGAGTGTGCTTGGGCGATTGACAACATCCTCTGCAATAGTGCTCAAGGACGCCATGCTTGCGAATATCTCCATTGTACAATCTTGAAACAACCTCCTTGCGATACGCAAGTATTGGGTCACTTGAACCACCAAAGTAAAGGTCCCAAATGGCGTCGCGGTGCGCGGTGGCTGCCGCTGGGGGTACACCTCCTCTGACCACGAGCTGCTCTCCATGGATCAACCTGGCCTGGTGTCTCAGCTCGAGAAGGTGATCACCCGTCAAGGACATTTGACATCGAACGAGGTTCGTGTCGAATGGCCTGATCGCGATGAGCCCCTGCTCGGCGACCTTCTTCTTCTTGTGTGCCCGACACAACAAGGTCAGCTGAGACCTCCGAGGGAACGCTTCTGCAAAGGCACGCTCGTTTCGGAGGTTGCCACTGGCAGCGTCGCAGCACGCGATGTCCACCTGCCTGGGGACCATCAGGTCGAGGGGGCCGTCGCAAGGCAGATCCAATTGCCTGCGCAGAGCCGCGTGCACGACCTCAGCAGAAGAGCCGTCGAGCACACAAAGATGCGTCGGCACAGTGCCATGCACGTGCAAGAAGTCCGCAGCACCACCATCGGCCCTGCGTCGCATCATCATGCCGAACTGGCCCTTGGCGACGAAAACCTCGCGAGCGCCAACCGTGTGCTCACAGATGACGTCGTCATCGTACACCTGCGACACGGTGGTCGTGAGCTTCATGCGTGTGCCATCGTATTTGCGCTTTCGGAAGAACACCAATGGCGCGGTGACAGCACTACCGAGCTGCTCCCGAGAGGCCCTGCATGCGCCAAGCATGCGGTCGATGACGGACAGCACGTGCTCTCGCGAGGCCACGAAGGTCGCGTGAGCAACAGCATACACGCGTTCTCTGAAGTGTCCTCGCGGTATGCCCAGTCGTTGTCCCACCGAGAGCGCGCTCGACAAGGTGACGGCGCCGCCGTCGGGGAACCTCTTCTCGACCATCACCAGCGCCAAGCTGGCCAGAGGGCCTACCGAGTGCCGTCGGCCGCCGCCGCTGCCAGCGGCCTCCACCAGCGGGCCTGCCACGGCGCGCGCGGAGGCAGGCTGGCGCAGCACGATCCCCTGGCCGCCGCCCACCTCGGCGCTCGGGGAGCGAGGAGGGCTGTCCGCCAGCCAATCCTCCTGCTCCTCCTCCGCCTGCGGGCCGTCGCTTCCAGCAGCGTCAGCCAGGCGGCCATCAGGAGTCGGAATGGAGGGAACCCCCCACTCCTCATCGGACAAGAAAGCCTCCGATGGCGAACTCATCGTGGGCAATAACAAGGCCGAGTGATGTTTGAGCCAAAATGGTTACGGCACGCGTGTTTAGCATTGCACATTGATCCAATATCGGCAGACCCCTCACACAGATCGCACATGCTTAATGTCATTTTGCGGGGGCCATCGCTGCCCCACCTTTAAGTGAGATGTGTTGAATGGAGCGTGTGTCCGATATGTGAAGGGGCGCGTTGAGTACCACCGCGGGGGAGGCTACTTACGGGGTCTGCCTAATCTCCCCCTCTAGACCATGGCACGCGAAACATTGCCATCAAGCTTCTCGCAACCTGCCGACCCCCCCGTAGGAGGGAAAAGGAGCATGAGCACGACTTGCCTTGTCTCCCCCTCCTCCGCCTCCTACTCCGCCTCCTCCTCCTCCCCCTCCTCCTCCTCCTCCTCCTCCTCCCTCCCCCCGCCTCCCCCTCCTACTTGTGATTTGCCATTTTTGCTGCCTCTCGAAAAAAACAAAAATGGCATCAACCTTTTGCTGGTGGCCCAACCAGGGCCATCAGACCCGCTACTCCCAAAAGCTGCACCCGACGCGGGGCCCATCAGACCCCCAACTCCGAAACGACACCCCACAGGGCATCAAAACCCATCAACTGCTCCAAGACCAGATAGACTGCCACGGAACTCTCAACCATAAAGCTATAAAGCTATGGGGCTATAGGGCTATTCGGGCTATAGGGCTGTAGGGCTATAGGGCTATAGGGCTACGAGGCTACAGGGCTATAAAGCTATAGAGCTAAAGGGCCAACGCCTGGGGACCTGGGAACCCGGGCGTGCCGCCGAAATCAGCGCCGCAGCTAGCCTAACCATATGAATATGCTAGGACCCCTACAGAGGCAAGCTTTGATTGGTGAATGAATCCAATCTCTGATTGGTGAGCCAACGAACCAAACACAACATAACATAACTACCAAAATGCCAAAACGAAACGTACACGCCAGACCAAACATACCAAGAGCCCAACCGTAACAGGTAACTAAACCAACAGACCAAACGACACCAGAAAGACCAACCAACAAATCACAATCTTCACCTACCGACAACACCGAACTGACCGATTTGATCAGCCAGGCCTCTCCAATCCAGGTCTCGCCTGAATCGCGCGATCTAAAACTAGAGCTATCACAGCACAGCTGCAAACATCAAGCGAACTGCAACGCAACAGATACACAAACCAATCAACTGCAATCTAGTCGGGTCGAAAAGTGCCGTAGCGCCGTGGGCTTCAAACTCTCGATGGACCACTTCGAACACACGCGATCTCAACAAGTAAAGCTAGAACAATCAAGCCGCAGAACAAAACATACCGCAACGCAACATACCAAAGCCTGCAATGCAGAGGAGCTGTTTTCCGGTCGATTCGAGGAAGCAGTGGCTCCCTCCCACGACCTCTCGAAACCACTCTCGCCACACTCGCGGAATCCCAAGCTGAAGCTAGAACAGCACAGCTGCAGCCTAAACAAACAAGCTGCAGCGAACAACAACGCATAATGACACAACTGCTGTTCTTGTCGGGTCGAAGGAACCGTGGCCTTTGGCACCCGCCATGAACCACTCCAAACCGCTCTCGCTTCACCTGCGGAATCAAAAGCTGAAACTAGAACGGCAAAGCTGTAGCGCACGGAAACAGCAGCGCAACACAACACTGCAATGCGCATGGAAACTGCTCTCTGGTCAGGTCGCGGGCGACCTGGGCTTCACGTCCTCCCTGGACCTCTGCAAACCTCTCTCGCCGCTCTCGCGGAACAAAACTCGGGAGCGGCCAAGAGGGAGGCGTCCAAGGGGTAGGGGGTGCAAATCATGGCCTGCATTATGTGCGCGGCGCGGCCCAGGGGGGGGAGCAGGGACGTCATGAAATAAGAAGAGGCGCCATGAAATCTGGGGAAATTTCATGGCCCACGCCATGATATCCCCCCCCCCTAGTCATCACCCCCCTCTTTGCCGCCCTCGAAAAACAATTCCAAGCTGGAACAGCAAAGCTATCTGGGTTTCTCCGAAACTGCCACGTCCCACCCGCAGAGCTGTACCAACATCCCAAAGTAAACAATTGCGGTGTTGAGCCTGGGCCCCCCGCCGTGCGCTACACCGGTGAGAAATATATATATATATATACATACATACATATATATATATATATATGTTGTGTATGGGTGCGAACCAGAGTCCACACAAATATAACTCCCTCAATCATCCCGCTCTCTCTCTCTCTCTGTCGCTACCCTCTCTATACATATATACTTATAGATATTTGTATATATATATATGTATGTGTGTATGTACATGGATATGTAGTTGAACTGTTTTCCTCTATACTTGGTTCGTTTGCCACCGCTCTCCCATTTCCCGTCCTCCATCCGCCCTCCCCCTCGTCCCCCGCCCTCCCATTAGTCCCTCCCCGGCCCCCCGCTGATCCCCACCGCCCCCCGAAGCGCGGACCCCGCAGAGACGCCGCTGAGGAGGGCACGTCCATCTGGCGGATGCACGGGAGCATCACCTGATCGTGCGGGCTGGAGAAGCCGCCAAGGGGCCCGGCGACGATCGAAGAGATCCGCGCGGACCTTCAAAAAATCCGCGCGGGAAGGTGGCGCTCACCGAGGTACCTCTTCCCCGTTCCGCCTTTTGGATCGTTCAGTCGAGGTGCTCTCAGCAGCGCCTGGGAAAGGTTCGCTCCGCTTCAGCAGACAATCCAGTGCGTTGTTCTACACATTCCCCCTCCCTCCTCGGTCCCTCCGTCCCTCAAGTGGGGCTCAGACGTGAGCCCCCTTCGTGGTTGACGTGGGAGCTTCAGGGGGCTCAGACGCGAGCCCCCGTCCAGGGTGGAATGTTAAGGCCGCGGTGTTTTTTGTTTGCCGCCGAGCAAGGCGGCATACAAACGCCCAAACTGCTAATTTGAGCGTCGTGCTCCGAACGTATGGCCCAGACGGTTCCCAGACGGCGCTGTGGGGTTTTGGAGGCGGCACGGGGAGGGTCTCAACTGGCTGGGGGCCCAGAAAATCAATCAGGAGGGGGATGAAGCCAAATCCGCTCAAAATCAATCCGCGGACCCCGCCCAGGGTCCATCCAGTGCAAAAGCATCTTCTCGGGTCGGGCGAAAGGGGGGGATAGCAAAGGGGGGGTTTGAGAATCAGCTCACGAAGCTGATTTTCCCGGCGCCTCCCGGCGCCGGGAGGCGCCCATGTATCGAGGAATCGGCCCGGCGGCGGGGCCGAAACCAGCTGCATGCAGCAAATTTCGTAACCCCCCCTTTCCCAAACCCCCCCTTTCGCCCGACCCGATCTTCGGGGAGTGAAAGCCGTGTGCTGATGGACCGTGCGGTGATCTCGGAATCCCTTACGACCCCATCGCGCGATCCGCCACCGCAAAGTTTTGGGGCCTCAGGGACCCCAGTCGCCCGAGACGTCCTCGGAGAACGACGCGAGTCCCATAACCGTGCGGTGACCCCACATCCCCACTGGCTCACCACGCGGTGCGTCCAAGAGGGGGACGTCCAAGAGGGGGCTCCGCATGCGCGCGAACGAGGGGGGGAACAGGGGACGCATTGAAACAAGAAGAGGGGGTCCGTGAGATCCGATGAGATATCATGGCCCAGGCCATGATTCACTGGCGCTCCAATTCTTTAGATGCGTGGATCCCCGTAGGTCTGGACGCCTTCCCTACAGGGCCAAAATTTCGTCCCGAGTAGTGGTGTGTCGGCTCCGGGGCCCGTTGGGGGCCCCCAGAAATCGAACATGGCCAAAAGCCGGCCGATCCCGTCCTTTCGGAGCCTCGGACCTCTGGGAGGCCGCCGAGCCTGAACCTCGCAATCGAATCGGATCCGACCCGCCGGATGCTCTACCGGACAGGATTGATCGGATGCTATCATGGGCCCCTCGCCGCGCGCCCGGGGAGGAAGTGCGAGGGGGCCGGGCCTCCTCAAGAAGGCGGCGAGGCCTCCCAGAGGCCCTGCGCTGTTGGCAGGCTCGGCTCGGTGCTTCACCGACGGGGGTTTAGCTCAACGGAGGCTTTGGCCTCTTCCGCATGTCCTCGCTTACTGTGCCCCCGTCTAAGGCGCCTGGGGCCCCCCAAACGGGGCCACGGTCAAACGTGGAAATCGGCGCTCCCCGTGCACCCGCTTGCTGTACCCCCGCCTCCGGCGCCCTGCTCAGAACACTTCTCGGAAGGCCCGGGGCCTTCCGAGCCTTCTGAGAAGGCGCGCCCCTCGTCACTTCCCCCCTGTGGCTCGCCGCCGAGCCCCCGAAAACGCCGGGCTTGGACGGGCGAGTCCGGCGTTGAGCAGGGACCGACCGTCCAAGCATTCCTACAGGCCTACCACGAAATGTTCTTAGAACCCAAACATGTTTTAAGAACAATAACACTGCTCTTAGAAGATAGGCCCGATGCGTCGACACAAGAGAGTCTCGGCCAGAAATGTTATAAGAACATGTCGTGCAGACCACAAGCCTTGAGTCAGGGAGGCTCACCAGCAGCCAACGCGAGGAGAGGAGATGAGGAGGAGGACGCAGCCACCCTGAGAAGAGGAGAGAGGCAGAGGCAGCACCAGCAGGAGGGATGGAGGTAAGGATCAGGAAAGACTGCCACCCACGCGGGATGGCTGTCGCAGTGTTTCATCACCATAGTGGCGGTACGAAATACAAGCACTCGTGGTGAATATGTTCGAGCATGTATTTCACTGTTCTTCCTCTGCGTCGGAAGATGCTAATGATCATGATGATACTGATGATGATGATGTTGTTGATGACGATGATGATGGTGATGATGATGCTGATGGTGATGGTAACGAGACCGATGATGCGTAAAATGATGATGATGATGATGATGATGATGATGATGATGGTGATGGTGATGATGATGATGATGATGATGATGATGATGATGATGATGGTGATGATGGTGGTAATGATGATGAGGGCGATGGTGATGATGATGGTGATGATGGTGATGAAAATGATGGTGGTGATGATGAGGATGATGATGCTGATGATCCCAGTGGGAAATACGACCGAGAGCCCGAGGCCACCGAAAGCCCGAGGCCACGACGGAAGCTGAAAGAACACTTCACCAACAACCGGCGGACGAACGAGCGCCACACCCGGAAGGCCATCCGACAACAATTGCATCACGAAAAGGCTGGCCGAACACAGCCCGGGGGCGCGATGCTGGCGTGGCGCCCTGCGCTCGGCAAATCGGGCCGGGCGAAAGGGGGGGATAGCAAAGGGGGGGTTTGAGAATCAGCTCGCGTAGCTGATTTTCCCGGCGCCTCCCGGCGGCGGAGGCGGCTATGTATCGAGGAATGGGCCCCTCGGTGTGGCCGCAACCAGCTGCATGCAGCAAATTTCGTAACCCCCCCTTTCCCAATCCCCCCCTTTCGCCCGACCCGAGCAAAGGGGCCCGATCCTTTTGGACATGCCGGCGGAGCACGCTCATCGAGCCGTGGCGCGCCGTCTCACAGCCTTCGAGGTCATGGGCGCCCTCTTGTCCGCCGCCTCTGCCAAGCGGCCGAAGGGCCCGATCCCGTTGGACGTACCGGCGGAGCACGCTCATGGAGCCGTGGCGCGCCGCTGCACAGCTTGCGAGGCCGTGAACGTCACCTTGCCCGCCGCCCGTGGTCGACCCGCCGCTCCCCCGCGGCCCCCAGGAGGCCGTGCGCGGCGCCGGCGAACCCCTCCGAGGCAGGCCCCCCCCAAATCATGGCGGGAGGCTGGCACCCCAGACATGCGAAGCTCTGACTTTTTTCGATGCGGCGTCCCTCGAAGTCCAGGACCCCTTCCGCGGGGCTGGTAACTACTTCCTCCTGGGCCGCTCCTTGGCGCTCCCGGGGGCCCGGCGAGGGCCCCCCAGGGGCCGAGAGCGGCGAAAACCATATCCGTCCTGATGTCTTGCATGCGCTGGACTCGGGGATGGACAGACCCCCCTTTAGCAAAACGTGGTTTAGCGAAAACGACCCGAGGCCCAAACCTGGCGGGCGCCAGCCTGGAAAATAACGGCCGCGGCGCCCTCTCGAGAACTGAAAACGGACAATTCACTGATCGGCGTGTCGCTGTTGGGGGTTCTGTCCACCCCCGATGGATCTCTGGGAGCCATGTCGCCGCGCGGCTTCGCGTGCCCCTCCCCCCGCCGACGGCGAGGAGCAGCCAGGCCGCCCGCCCCCCCCCGAAGACGCGTGGCGGCGCGCGCGCGACCTCGTGGAGAGCTGGCCATCGAGGCCGAGGCAGCGAGCACCCCGCACCGCTGCGCGATGCCCGTGCCCCGGCCCCGGCCCCAGAGGAGGAAGTGCCTGTTTTTCTTTGGATTCGGGCAAGTTTACTTGCATGGACGGTGGGGGGGGGCTGGGTCCGAAGCAAGCCGAAAACAATTCGACGTGCGGAAATCACGCAAGGCGAAAGGCACTTGCACGCTCGTGTTCGATTGAAGAGGGGCGAGGGGGGAGAGGAGGGGGGGGGGGGGGGGGGGGGGGGGCGAACGCCATGCAAGTAAGCTTGCCTGGATCTGAAGAAAAACAGGCTCGAAGGAGACGTCCAGGCTCTGCTGTGGCCGCCCTCCCCCCCCGAGCCTGGGGGAAGTCTCGTTTTCCCGAAGGGTGTCTCGGCGGTCCACGGACCGAGTTCTCTGGGCGGCGTAGCCGGCGCAACCGCGCCCAGTGCAGTCGCCGACGCTTTCGAAGCTCCTCGGGGAATTCTCGGATCGGCGCTGGGTCCCACTGGCGGCGGCTCCGGCGCCGCCCATTGGCGCGCTCCGCGCGCCAGGAAAGGGGGGGCCCAGCGCCCGCGCGGAGCTCCGAGAGTGTATGCTTGAGCAGTGTCTCTTCTTTGCGCCCACACAGGTGTGCTCAGCTCTGCTACTGACAGGAACGGGCAGGGGGCAGGGGAGAGGTCTGGACAGGCTGGAGCAGCGAGCACACGAAACGGGCTGGACCCCCCCGCGGGCGACGGAGAAGGAGGCGAGCCAGGACGCTTCGCCACTTTCGCCACTGCTGGAGAGAAGGCGCGCCCCTCGTCACTTCCACCCTAAAACAGTGCTAGGATCGGGATAAATCGCTCCAGAGCGTTCTGGAGCGCTCTCAGAGCGTTCCGGAACGCTCTGGAGCGGCCGCGGCGCCCAATACATCCTCCAAACCTGCCGATTCTCAGAGATGTCGAGTTATCCCGATCCGATTTTGTCCCGATCTTCGCCTCGTTTTACACTTCCCCCCTGTGGCTCGCCGCCGAGCCCCCGAAAACGCCGAGCGGGGCCGGGCGAGTCGGGGCGCCTCGATGCAGCCGGCCTTGATCTTCCACTCCTCTAGGCTCCGCGGCGGCGGAGCGCCCCCGAGCGGCGGGGGAGGAGAGGCAGGGGCGCGGGGGAGGGACGGGGGAGCTGTGCAGAGGGCCAGCAGAGGACGGGGCGGCGACGGGGAGGAGTGAGTAAAATATCCTCCCTCCGTCCCTGTCTCCTCCTCTCCTCCTCCTCCCCTCCTCTCCGTTGAGTGCACGCGTATCTCACCTAACTTGTAGTCTGATAGGTTTGTAGACTGCAGGTTAAGTGGGAGGGGGTGTGGGCTCAGGGGCCCCAGGACACACAAATGAATACGCACAAAGAAAAAGATTCCCCATACTTTCCCAGATGTTCTGGGTTTCTGTTTTCCCCCCCACCTCCCATATTTCCCCCTATTTTCTGGGCAATCGAGGATTAATTGTGTCGGTGTGTTTCTTTTCCTCCTGAAGCGAGGCCCTCCGTGGGCCGGGCAGCGCCCGCGGAGGGAGCGCCGGCCACGCCGGAGTTGGGGGGGGGGGGGGCGTGCGCGCCGCGCCCGAGCGGCGGGGTCGGGGGGGAGGCGGAGCGCCGTGTTCGTAGACGTGTGTTTGTGCGCAGCCCACAAGTGCCGGTTTTTCTTTGGGTTCGGGCAAGTTTACTTGCATGGACGGGGGGGGGGGGGCTGGGTCTGAAGCAAGCCGAAAACAATTCGACGTGCGGAAATCACGCAGGTCGAGAGGCACGTGCACGCTCGTGTTCGATTGAAGAGGGGCGAGGGGGGGAGGGGCGAGGGGGGAGGGGGGGGGGGGGGGGGGGGGGGCCGAACGCCATGCAAGTAAGCTTGCCTGGATCTGAAGAAAAACAGGCTCCAAGATCGGAAGAGGATGGACACCACTCCGCAAGGAGCACCATACGGGGCTTCAGGAGTCCGTGGATGCTGGACAAGCACGCCCCGAAAGATCCCGCTGCACCGAGCAGATCCACCGGGCAGCTGCCCGAAGGAAACTTGTGGGAGGCTTCGGGATGCTCGTGGCCTGTGGACCGTCTTCAGCGGCCTTGAAGATCGTCTGGGCGTCTCGAGAGCCCCTCGGACTATTTCGGAGGTGTCTTCGGAGGGCCCTTGTTAACTCTGGGGCCACTGTTGGGCAATTCAAATAATCGGATGGCTTCCTGTCAGTCGAAGCTGTGTTGGGCGCGGCCTTGGGAATCACGTCGTTGTGTCTTGCAGGAAGGTGCTTAGATATTGCACTACACAAGGTACCAGACAGATGACGCGGCTCGTTCTTCTCATGAAGGCGACGCCCAACACAATTTCGCTCTGTAGGCACGCTTCCAGGGCGAATACCTCAGATGTTTTTTTGCAATCGCCCAGGAAGGCTTCACACGAAGGCGCGCAAGGCAGCCACGAGCAGGACCCAGGGCAGCCTAAAGGGGGGATGCTGAAAGAGCCTGGCAAACCCAGGCTGAGAATCTCTTTGGATGCCTTTTTGGGACGCTCTTGAGGGGCTCTTGGGGGGTTCTGGGGGCGGGCTCTTGGGCGCGTCTTGGGACTTCTTGGGAGTGTCTCCAGGGCCTCCCCGGGGCTGTCGGCGTATGTCTGGGCGGAAGACTCGGGTCAATCGCTCATGCCCTTCTCTGAAGAACGTGTTGATGGTATCTTGGGCCGTCTGGGGGCCTCTTGGGCTGTCTCAGCGCTATCTTGGGTCTTACTGGGGCCGTTAAGGGGGCCTCTTGGGTTATCTTGGTGCTGTCTTGGGGATCTCTTGGGCCGTCTTGGAGCATGGGAAGGCAGAAAAAAAGGTTAGCGCTAAATGCACGAACCAATGGGTTCAGGCATACATATATGTATAGATGTGCATATATGTAGGACCACGTACGAATATATACATATATATATGTTTATGTATATGTATGTATATATACATATACATGGATATATATATATATATAATATATATATATATATATATATATATCCCATCCATCCATCCATCCATCCATCCAACCAATTCGAGCCTGTTTTTCTTTAGATCCAGGCAAGCTTACTTGCATGGCGTTCGCCCCCCCCCCCCCCCCCTCTCCCCCTCGCCCCTCTTCAGTCGAACTCGAGCGTGCAAGCGCCATTCGACTTGCGTGATCTCCGCACGTCGAATCGTTTTCGGCTTGCCTCAGACTCAGCCCCCCCCCGTCCATGCAAGTAAACTTGCCCGAATCCAAAGGAAAACCGGCACTTCAAAAGGATCCTTGCGATTTGGCGGGGTCCCCCGGCCCACGCGGCCTCCGAGACCCCCCACAGCGATCCCAGAGGGTTCCGAAAGCGTCCAGAAGGTCACCGAGACAGCCCAAGAGGTTCCGAAGATAGCCCAAGATACCTCCAAGACGGCCGCAGGGAGGCTCAAAAGGGCCCCAAGACGGCCCGAGAGCGCCCCAAGATGAACCAAGACTGCCTCGAGACGTTCAGCGAAACCCAAAACGCCCCAAGCCGCCCGCAAGAGGACCCGCAAGGGGCAAACATCGTCCCATTCCCTTCGTAAAACGTACGTTGCTCACATATTCAGTTTTGGATACCACCAGCGCTTACGATGGCACAAAGAAACTTCCAAGAACGCCCCAAGACTGCCCAAGAGACCCCCAAGTCCCAAGACGGCCCCAGTGGGCCCCGCAGCGACCCCAGAGTGCCCCCAAAGCGCCAAAAAGGCCCCCAAGACGGCCCAAGAGGCCCCGAAAACGACCAAAAATACGTCCAAGGCAGCTTCAGGCAGGTCCCAACAAAGACCCCCACAGAGGCACCCAAAACATTCCAAACGGCTCCCAGACGAAAAACACCCCCCGAGGCAACCCAGGAGATCCCCCACAGAGTCCCGAAGAGGCCCCAAGACGCTCCAAACGGCTCTCAGTCCGGCCCCCCGGACGGGCCGTAAATACCAACGCCTCAACGTTGCGCGCGCCACCATGGCTCGACCCGCGCAACGAATGTGGATGTAATCCACGGGTGCCCACTCGTATGTATATATATATATATATATATATATATATATATATATCTTCTCCTAGGTTTGGGAACTCCCCCGACCCCCTGAATACCGCGGAGTGGCGACAGCCTCAGAAGACGACGTAGAGGGATGCCTGTCTCTGTACTGTTTTAACCACGATCGCTCGAATCAGAACGTTTTGCACCTGGTCGTATTTCTGGGCGCTCGCCCAGCAAGAAATCGAACAGACAGGCGAGCCGTATGCAATACTCAAGAGCGCTCTGCTATATAAAGGGAGTGGCGGGCGGGCCACACAGCTACAGAACAAAGAAGGGATCGCACCGTTCTATCAAACTTCAGAAGAAACACGTGCTGGCACTGCTTATCTTCTCCTAGGTTTGGAAACTCCCCCGACCCCCTGAATACCGCGGAGTGGCGACAGCCCCAGAAGACGACGTAGAGGGATGCCTGTCTCTGTACTGTTTTAACCACGATCGCTCGAATCAGAACGTTTTGCACCTGGTCGGATTGCTGGGCGCTCGCCCAGCAGGAAATCGAACAGACAGGCGAGCCGTATGCAATACTCAAGAGCATAATGCAATCTGGCACTCTGGGTAGGGTGGGAGGGTCACACCAGCAACTTAGACATATTCTTGGTAAACAACGAGGCATTGCTGGCATCAACAGCTGCTGACATTCGGGAACACAACCTCCAGGGATAGGGCTCCGCGATTTTGGTCCAAAAAATCCCCTTCTCATTCTTGCCTTCCAGGGTTTGATGGGCTCGGTGAGTGCGGCAGCATATCCCATTAACTGATGTGCACTGGCGGACCACACGGGATAAATCAATATGCGTGGTCATCAAACGTGTTCTCTTCCTCCAAGGTTTACCGTCCATGCAAAAGTCTGTGTAATCTGAGCGCACATCCTCGCGTGCGATCAGCTTCACAAATTGCGGAAGGTACCACAAAATAGAAGTGTGCGGATTCTCCAACGAGCATGGGACACGTCGGAGGCGACAACGCTCAAACGCACGAGCTGAGAAGTCGGCAAGATGGTTGCCAACCTTCACTTTGTCACTGTCGGCTGCCGATAGAAGGCCGTCAAGCCCTCGGGGGCGGTCTGAGCTGCGCAGAGCACCTGGGCCGTCCCCGCGGCCCCGGGCACGAGAAAAAGTACAACAAGGCGTACCGAGGTGCACGGCCCAGATCACCCCTGAGTTGAGGAGATGGAAAAACAACTTGACGAGGTGCGGATTCGTGGCGTCACTCTGGGGCCCATGAATCACATCGACTTCAATCGTCACGTATCCTCTCTTGCGCATTGCTGAAGACCACTTGCCTGAGCCTGAGAAGAACTCCACTGCCACTTGAGGTAGACGACGTTGTCCAGCACTCACGGCAGCTCTAAGGGATTCGAACGCTTCAAGAGGACATTTCCGGTTTTCTTCCAGGCGTCGTCGCAGAAGGCCCGCGCCGCGACAGGCAGCGCGGCGATCTGCTCGTTGATGCGGTTCTGCTTGCCGTAGCGCCTGACGGAAGAGTCCGCCGACCAGCGGCCACGAGCCTTGACCTCGGCCAGGCGGCGGATCCGCTGGGCCAGGTCGTAGCTCGGACCTGCGTGGCGGAGCTGGTGCGCCACTGGCGGCTTGGGAAGACCAAGCCGCTCGCCCGCCATCTTGAAGACCATGAGGAACGAGCGGCCGCCGAGGTCGCCCACCACCAGCTCGTCGAGGCGGGCCTCCCGCTTCGCCTTGGCATGCATTACCGACGTCACCTGATTGAGGAAACTGAGATGGCCGTCTGCGTCGATCGATATGTTCTCGTCGAACTCCTCTGCCTTGGACTGGACGCCGTCCTCTCGAGGGTGCAACGTCAGACACCACCCGTCGGTCCCTCCGCGGCCTGCCCCGCACGGCGGGGACCAATGCCTCCACTTCGTGCGCATCAACTCCGACGGCCTGAGGTAGAGGTGGAAGGCCAGGAGGCTCCCGAAGGCGGCGAGGGTGAAGCCCAGCGAGCACAGCACCATTGCCAGGCCGAAGACCACCGTCGCTGGGATCGGCAGCCGAGAGGCCGCCGGAGAGAGCTTGCTGAAGCCCAGCAGCGCTCGGGCAGTCTCGGGCAAGGACTGGCCCCCCTGGCGACCAAACTGTGGGAACTTCCACCGGATAGTCGCCACTAGAATGTTCGCTACGCCACTCAGCTCCCCCTCGAAGTAGAGGTCGTCGAGGTGGCACTTCAGCTTCTGGTCCAGCGCCTTGGGCGTGCGGGCCAGCGCGTAGAGGTCCCTGATACTCTGATCCTTCACGAAGCGGTCGAGCGCTGCCTTGTACTGCTGCTGCACTGCCCGAGAGACACTCCCCTGCTCGAGGAAGGACCGGCCCACGGCCTGGAGACTCCTCCTCTCGAGGGCATGCAGGGAGCGCCTGGCCTTCTTGCGCTCCTCCGCGTCGGGGTGCGACTTGCTGGTCTCGCTGGCCGTCCTGCTGGGCTGCGCAGCGGCCCGGCGCTTCCGCGCTGGGCGGCGGCGCCGCACGGCGGATGTGGGAGGGTCTCGCACCAGGATCGGGCTCTCGAGCATGTGGGTCCTTGCCATCTCGCGAACGCTGCCACGCGGCGGCGAGGGCGTCGAGGGTGTTGGACCAGGGCTCGAGCTCCGACCTGTTCCTCGAGGGAGGATCGCCTGGGTTGAGCTCGGAGACGACCCACCTGAGATCCGCCGTAACATCAGCTCTGAGGGCCACTGCACAAAATTGCCGGACAGGTCGCACGAGGCCTGGAGCCGAGGTGCGGCCCTTGAGCAGAGCTAAAATAGAGACCATGCTGTCACTGATGATCAAGAATCTGTGAGACCTGTTCGAAACGGATTTTGTCAGATGCCGAATACACCAAACCAATGTGCGGCACTCCAGGGCGGTGATGTGTTCTCGGCGCTCCCATTTCTTACGATGTAGGATCCTCCAAGAGCCTCCCAAGAGCCCACGACTTTCGCCTTCCCTAGAGATCGGTAGGTTGGGCACGAGCCCCTCGTCGGCGAAGCTCAGCTCCAAGAACTCACCTGAAGGCAGCGCCCCGCCGAGAGCCTCCTCCAGCGCCCCCGTCCTGGCAGATCCCGAGGTCCCGTGATAACGCCAGCGCTCCGAGTACTGCGAGAGGTCCCGAATCGCCCCCACGGAGAGGGACTTGTGAGCGACCCCTTTTCCCCACATCGAGGCGTCACATGCCAGGACCCTGGGACTGAAAGGCTTGGCCAGATCATGGACGAGGAGGGGTAACAAAGACTGGATCCAGCGGAGCTCCCTAACGACCGACGGCCAGAACGGAGCAGAGTCCTCGGGGTGCTTAGCCACGAAAGCGTAGACCGCGTTGAGGCAGCAAAGGGGTTCTCTTTTCACCAGCGCCATGGAGACAAAATGTCCGACGAGCCAAGAAAGCTGACGTCCAGTCCCCTGGCGGCGCTCCCGTGCGTGAAAGAGTGCAAGCCATAGACGCCATACGCGGCGCCCCTTCGGCACAATACACCTATCATCTCGACGGAATTCCCAACCCAAGGCCTCGAGAACCTCTGGATCGAACCTCTTATCATGAACGATGAGACCCCTCTCCTCCATGATGTTGTTGATTGTTGTTTGGATGGACCTCTCCTTTTCCTCCTGGGTACTTATGGTAATGATGTTGTCCACGTAAGGTATAACCGCCCCCTCCTCCAACTTCGGAATGACCTCCCGATCCGTGATCAGGAAGTGGTGCTTATCTGGGATCGCCATCTGGATCAACGAAGTGACGACGCACTGACAGACATTGACAGCGTGCGACCACCCCATAGGTACAGCCCTGAACCGCGGGTAAACACGAGTAGTAGGATCCACTGGGACCCCAGACACCTCCGAGATCTGCAAGTCCTTGGCACTGAGGGGCTCCATGGTGAAATACCTCCTAAGGGGGTCGGGGAGTTCCATAATATAAAAAGCATCCTTCAAATCCGAGGAAAACGTGTGCAACAAACTTTCCCCCTGGAGCCTCAACCTCGAGAAAGCGTTAGCCGTGGGGAGGTCGGGCGACTCGGGGACCTCAAAACTACAATTGGAAATCCGAGCGTCCAGGATGAGGCGTTGCTTCACCCCGTCCGACTTCCAAACCGCAAAGATCCCCGTTCGGACTCCATCCGTTAAACTGAACTCGACGAGCCCCGCGGCCTGAAGGCGAGCCACGAGAGACTTGTACACCCTTTTAGAACGCAGACGTGGGTCACTGTACGGCCTAACTAGACCAGCTTCCTCACGATTTCTTTGCTGCAGCTCCTTAGGCAAAACTATATCACATGAAATCCTCTTGATGAACTCAGCGCCGCGGACCCCCAAAAGGTCGCCCAGGGGCCGCGGCTGGAAACCAGGCTGTGGGAGGGACAGCTTGTCCACATCTAGAGGAGCCAGGTGGCACGGAATCCCAGCGTAGTCTTCGACCCCCTGGAGCTCAGTGAAGGCTCCCCGAGGGTCAAGCCCCTCTGGTGGACGGCCCATGCGCCGCACCCGAGAGGTTAAAAAAGTATGCTCAACAGGCGAAAGAAGCGAGGCGTGGCCCTCAGCCGGCTCAGGAAGGCCATCACCTCGCTCGAGCTCCGCAAGTGCACGACCCAGGGCAGCAACCTTCTCACCGACGTGCTCCCTTCTCCTGAAGCGTCGCTGGACAGCTCGGCACCCTCGAAGCTGCGAAGGCCCAAGAGCAGAGTCAGCCTCCTTCGCTGCCGCGTCACTGGCTGAAATGACGCGGCCCCCCCCCCGCGAAGCCGGCCAGGCGCGAGGGAAAGCCTGGCCAACGCTCATCATCATCCTCGCCGCCGCAAGGCGCGCTCCTCACGCGCCTTGCGGGATTGCTTGTCAATAGCACTCTGCCGCTCCAGCTCCTTCGACGTGTACGTGATCAGATCGGGGGCGATCATCAGGTTGCCCTGGCTCTGGTGGACTCCCAGCATGACCGTCTGCTCCTCCATGTCCACTCCCGTCTTGGAGCTGGCCGCACCCTCCTGTCGGGTACGTTCTCGATGCTAATACTCGATCAGCTGGGCCGAGCGCAGCAAGTGCTCCATCGATGCCAAGTTGACCAGGTCCAGCTGATCGTACTCCGCGCCTGTTTGCACGGCACGCAGCACAGCCTCGTGGAACGAGACACCGTAGTCGTCGCTGTTCAGCTTGGCCGTGGACTTCCACCACTCGTGGTGTGCCAGCGGCCCGTTCCTCCGTCGTAGGAAGTCCAGGCACCAGCGAGTCGTCCTCGGGCCTGGGATGTGCGTCTCCCAGTCCGAGAAACTCACGAGCTCCATCTTCTCGACCGCGTCGCTGAAGTCCCGCTTGCGCTGGCCCGCCACGCTCTTGATGGGCAGGGTCCGCGCGTCGCCGTCGTCGTCCGTCTCGATGCGGAACTTCTTCTTTACATCGGCCAGATCAGCAGCTGGGCATCTGACGCAGAAAACCCTCTTCTCCACGCCGTCATGGACATAGAAGTGGATCACCCTGTCGCCGCTGATGACTGCCTCCTCAGTGAGGCGAACGACGCTGCCCGTCTGAATGCCTGGCGCCTCCTCGATAGCATACCATAGGTCGGCATTGCCTGCGGGAGCACCTCCACCGCGAGCAGCCTCGGAGCGCGCCAACAGCCTGGCCTCATCTCGAAGGCCCTGCAGGTGGGCTCCCTCTGGCTCCTGGCGGAACCGGTAGACATCCTGCGGGTCGATGCCGTGGGGACCTCCGCCACGACGGTCGGACAGACGGAAGCCCTCGATGTCCTCGTTGTGTCGGCTGAAGTCCTCCATATACACATCGCTGTCGGGGGTGGCGATGATCCAGTCAGTCGCCGAATCTCCCACCTTCTCCAGTAAAAGTCTTTCGTGCCATATAGGATGACCCACGTACTTCACGAACACTCTCGTGCCCCGCTCCATAGTGCTTGGCTGGCTTCAGAACCTGATGCGGCACACGCACAGGTTGAGCTGGGACCGATGACAGCGCTGGCGCCGCCTCGTGAGCAGCACGACGAGCCGTCCTCTTCTCGAAGAATCCAGGCAGCTGAAGCCAGATGATCTGGAAGAAGGCGGAGGACACCACTCCGCAGCAGCACCCTGATATGAAGAGCAACGCCGCGCCGAGAGCGAGGATGACAACCACTAAGATGCCCTCTGAGGTGTATGCTCCGTTCAGGCTCGCGGTCCAGCCAAAGCAATAGAATGAGGCCTCGAGGGCCTCTCTCTGACAGGAGCCTGCTGTGGTGAGAGCAGGCCACCAAGAAGACATGAAGTTGCTGCTGAGCCCACACAGCTACAGAACAAAGAAGGGATCGCACCGTTCTATCAAACTTCAGAAGAAACACGTGCTGGCACTGCTTATATATATACATATGTATATATATAAAAATATGTATATGTATATATGTAGATGTATATATGTATATGTGTGTGGGTACATTTACACATACATATATCAAATGCACACATATATATAAATATGTACACGCGATCAGTTATGTTCGGCGTGTTGCCATTTGGAATGTCCAAGGTATGCACGTGCATACATGTACATATATATATATAAAAACCGCCCGTAACCAGGGAGCATGTGCACGCGTGCACATATATATATATATATATATATATATATATACACATACATGTATATAAATGTGTTTCTCTACCATGTTCCGCCAGAGCTCTGTCATGATGCAAGAAAAGCTGATTCGCGTGCGATGAGAATGCCGAGGCCCGGCCCGCCGTGCTTCGCGGCGGCCGGTAGCTGGATTCGCCCAGCTCACAGAGCCCCACCAAATGTTACGACAATGCTGGTTGGAGCGCTGGATGCAGCAAGCAGGGAGGACCTCGGTGGGCCCAGAAAAGTTCGAGCCCTAACAAGTACGGAAGAGGAAAACGTACAGACTGCAGAAACAAGTGATGCAAGCTACTTCTAAGCTGTTGCATTGAAATGCCACTGCGTTCATTACAGTGGTGCGAGAGGACGCGCAAACAGCGCTGGAACAAGTGGAGGGGAAAATTCCGTACAAAACAAATGTTTTGTACTGGATTACCCTGAGCTTCTTCCAAAGAAAACGGCTCTGAAAAAACATACGGCGCACTCACAGCTCAGAAAACCTTTGGATAATCTTGCAAGTGGTGTTATTTGCAATACCGCGTGGCGTCTTCTCACGTCAGCATAAGCGCGCAAGAAATTATTCTCCCCCATTTTCCGCCAGAGCTCTGTCACGATGCAACAGAAAACCGATTCGCGTGCGATGAGAATGCCGAGGCCCGGCCCGCCGTGCTTCGCGGCGGCCGGCAGCTGGATTCGTCCAGCTCGCAGTTCCGCGCACGCGAACAGCAGTGTACTGGGCAGCGTTGCTGGCCACAGGTCGGCGGCGATTCTGCTGGGGCGCCAAACCCGCAAGAGGGGCGACCGGCCTCCTATCGCTGCCTGCGAGAGCGCCTCGAGCCAGGCGTCGACGCAGATGGCCTCGAAGCCCGCGACTCAACCAACGCTGGCAAAGCAGTGGCCGCCCGGTCGACGCAGGCGCGCACAGCGGCAGGAAGCCTCTTCATCTCCTGTTGCACCCGCGCGCTGGCCTCACATCTCTTGACAGACTTGGCGCTGGCCCAGCGACCCCTCCGCCTCACCTCCTTCACGCCTGGGGCCTTCGTAAGGCGGTCGTCGCTGGGTCCGCCGCGGCGCAGCCGGCACTGCGCGCGCTCCTGCCAGGCGGGGGGCCCGACGCCGACGAGGGAGAGGTTCCACAGCCTCGGCAGCTCCGCCGGCGGGATGTCGAAAAGCTTCTCGCCCTCGCGGTCCTTCGCCAGCGCGGCCAACGCCGCGCCTGCGCCTGGGCGGCGCGGCGCGTCCAGCAACAAGCTCTCGTCGCTCAAGCCGACCTTCGACTCGTCGCCTCGCCCAGCCGGGTGCAGTTCGAGGGCCCGCCACTGGCTGGACCCCGCGCGGGCCGCCAAATCCTCGCCCCGCGGCGCATGAAGGTCTGCTGGCCGGAAGTAGCCGGTGAACATCGTGATCCAGGCGAAGCGCGCGATCTTGCTGCCCAGGGCCTCGTGCACGTAGATCGCCAGTCCGCAGACCACTTCCCAAGACACTGGGGGGGGTCGCCACGCCGGGGTCGAGATGACGCGCCCCCCTCATGGCCCGCGCGAACCTTGGGGGCCAGAGCCGGCCCCATGGCGAGAGGTCGACATGGTGCCGCACGACCGCCGCGCACGCCTTCCAAATGTCCGCGACCTCGAACCCCTCCATGAACAAGAACTCCGCGAAGTCCACCATGGCAGAGTCTGCATTCTGCACGGTGTCCAGCGTGCACGCCCCCATCGACTGCACGAAGTCCTAGATCCTTCCACCAACTCTCGTAGAGCGCCAACGTCAGCTCCGTGACAGCGCGCGACCCCAACATGGAAAGCTGGTCGCGGGTCTCTCGGTTGGAACGGGGGCGATGCTGGCGCACGCTTCTCGCGTCGGTCCTCACGGGTCTCTCCCGAGACCAAAGGGCGGGCTGTTCCGCGGGGCGGCGGGGTCGCCAGCCTCGTGGCCACCTGGCTTGCTGGCCGCGCTGGCGGCTGCGCCCTGCGGAGGCCCCTGTGGACCGCGGGGCCCGCGCCCTGGTTGCGCCGCGTTAGCGCCAAGGCCGGGCGGCTCCCGCTGCTGGCGCCAGGCGGGGCGGCGCCCTCGGCAGGCCGGAGCCGGCGCTGTTCTCTCCCATCGCCGTGGCGGTGCATCTGCCGCGCTCTTCTCGGACGGACCAGCCGGAAGTGCCAGCTCGAGCCAGCGGTGACGGCGACGGCGGAGTCTCGACGAACAAGGGTGAAGATCGCATGGCTGCGAGTCCTGGATCTCTCGAAAGCCATTGCGTTCCCCAGCTGGCCTCCGAGAAGAAGATGCCGTTTTCCAAAAACCCCCGGATGGCGAAATTTGCACCTCGCCCCCAGCAGCGCGGCCCGGCCCTCCTTCGTCGGCGCCCCCTCCTCCCGATGAAGCCTCGTCGACAAAATGACGTGCCGCTTGGATTGGTCAGATGTATTCCGGCACCTTCTGGAATTTATGGTTCCCCTCGAACATCTCCAACTCGCCCCCTGGGCCCACGGGGATCACGGTGTCGAGGTCTCTGACAGGGCCCCGTGGCCCCATGGCACTGCGACGAGACTGATGAGGATGCTTCCCCCGATATCTCCAACGCTCCGATATGCATCCGACCTTTGCGACTTCCTGCGCTGGAGTATTCGAGCGCGAACCGTACCCGCACCCTTACCTAGACAGGGTGGCAAGGGGCCGGGGGGGCGCACCGTCGCAGCTGACGGCGGCTGCGCAAGAGTAGAAGCGACAGCCGATCGAGCATTACAGACCGCTGTCACCTCGGGGCGCGCGTTAGCACCGATCGCACGTGCGTTCAAATCGGCGGAGTGCCCGACCCTGCGTTGGTTGTTGTCGATGTAGAACATATACTGCGGAGGCGCGCCCCCAGACACACATCCGGGCGTTGAGGAGTCAACGCGCACTCGGGGACGCATGCGAACAACTCTGGCGCGATCGTCATTGCGCGACAACCGCCCTATCGCGAATTGCTCGATGCAGAGACATCGCGAATCTGTGCCCTGGGCGACGTCGCCAGAGGCCGCCCCCCTTGGACGGCCGTCTGCGGATCGCCCAAGCTAAGTGCAGTTGCCCCATGAAAACCAAAGAACATACCCGTACCTAGCCGGGGCGCCGCAGCTCCACCCCAGCTAGGTCCGGGTATGTTTCGGTGGTTTCAGGCAGGTCCCCGTTCCTAGCCGAGGTGGCGGCAGGCCCAAAAAGCTCTCGAGCACATATCACGCCCTCCAGAGCAGTCCCCGACGTGGCCGCTGCGGCCCCCTGGGGGCGCGACATTGCAACGTCGTTCCTCAGCGCAGGCCCAGACGAATTGTCTGCCAGGATAGCGAGGAAATGCAACTCTTTATCGATTGGGACAGGCGCCGCCACATATGCACGGCTTTGAGCCGCGCACGCGCCACGATGCCCCGAGACGTCCCTAACATAAACCAGCGCTTGTCGCTGCAATCAAACACCCAACCATCGAGCGCGCCGTTGCGTCTTGACGCGCGGCTGCTGCACTGGCGCGCGCAGGGCAAGCTGACGGGCACAATAGCGAGCGCCCAGTCCCCCGGACGGCCCATCCCACCTTGGCTGGCCCCGGGCACGGGTATCTTTCGGACCAATGAGGAATTGCGCGACTAGCAACACCAATCCCGCTCTCGCAGGCGCCAGCGAAAGGAACTCAGGGCGCCATTCGCGGAACAGCTCGGCCGCGCAGGGGTAAGTAAGCACGCTCACCCACCTCGCCTCCTCCCTGACAGAGGCCCAGGGCTCGGCCCACTGCCCGCCGACCTTCTCCACGAAGCCGCAGCAGCTCCTGAGGCGCGACGACCCTTCCCGCATAATGGCGAAGGGATCCACGGCGCGGCCGAGCCACCGCCTGACCGTGTGACCAGTCACTCGACGGCAGCCTTCTAGGTGCCCGCCCGCCCGCTGCAGGCGAGCCGCCAGCTCTGGCTTGTTCATGGCCAGCCGGCGGGCGCCGTGCAGCTTCCAGCCCAGGCTCTCGTGGTCGGTCGAAGCGTCGGTCTCCTCGTGAACCCTGAAGCCGACGTGGCGAAGCTGGGCCACTACCAAAGTCTTGGCCTGCTGCACCTTCTCGCGGCTTACGCCGTACACGTTGAGGTTGTCGCAGTGCGGCAGAACGCTCACCCCGCCCGGGACGTCAGGGAGCGGCCCGGTTTCGCGGAGCTGTCCGCGGGGCCGCCCCTCGAGGGCCACCAAAATCTGGTTATCCAACGCCTTCTGCCCCAGGAAGAAAGCCCAGGACCACCTGTGACAGCCCTCGGCCGCGCTTCTCGAAGGCCGGAGCGGCGCGCCATTGACAGCAGCTCCTCGGCCCAGGGCCAATCTGCAAAGCCCCTTCCAAACTCTTCCGAGGTCAGGGATGGGGCAGCAGAAGTAATCCTTGAGCTCGGCGGAGTTCTCGAGGCCGCCGAAATAATCCTCGACGTCGGCCCCTGCGAGGTATATGTCATGGTCGCCAGCGGGCCGCTCGACGCGGGCCCTGTCCGCGCCCGCCCCCGCCGAGAGGCTGGGCGCTGGACGGGAGTGCAAGTTCGACCACCTGCAATCCAGGATGAGCCAGAGATTCTCGTTCTTCTTCTCGACGAAGAATGGCGCGCATATCTCCTTTGGGGTGACAGAGAAGTGCACCGGCCCAGCCCGTATAGGACGTCTGCGATGAAGCCGACGTAAGCTGACCGATCTTTGCGCAGCACCTCGTCCATGTAGAGCTGTTGAGACGTACCTGGCTCCATCTGCAACCCGACGTCATCTGGGTCGGACAGCATGCGCTCATCCGACCGCTCCAACAAAGTCCTCTCTGGCATCCCGCACGAGGCACTGAGCGGCACTGGGGGCGCACCAGCTACGGGCATGGATACCAGAGAGCGATGGTGGGGTCTGACGGCAGTAGCTTGATCGACTCCCGCGTAGTCGATCACAGTGGACATGAGCACATTGAAGGCCCCGTGCCTGCTGCGCAAACTTCGACGCATGGAGGCCGCCCCCCCCTCCGGAGGGCGGAGCCCTGAGACGCAAGCTGGGCGAGACTCGGACTGGCCGTGGCCAAAGCCCCAGGGGCCGCGCCGGCCATCTCATTCAAAACTTCGAGGACTTCAGTTGCCGTCTCCAGACACCCCCACGTCGCAGTAGTCGCCGATGAAGGTAAGCAGGCGCGCCCGGGCGGATGGCCCCGCTGGCGCAGGTGGAGGGGGAAAAATTCCCGAGGCCGATGTCGTCGCCCATCGTGATGAGCCCCCACATGACTCGGGAATGGATTCTGATGCAGCGCCTGCTTGTCGGGGCGGGTCGGCGCTCTCCCGCCCCCGAGGCCAGCCATGGACTTGGCCATTTCCGGTGTCGTCGTTTTTATTTTTTGTTTGGGTTCTGCTTGCGCAGGCGCTGCTCCTCCTTGGCCTTCCTCATCTCCTTGGCCACGGCTGCCCCCCCGCGAACCTGCTCGGCCACGTGGCTCCGCAGACCTGCGTCCGAGACGGCCCCTGACCGCCTGGTCGACCAGCCCATGTAGTGGTCCGCCGCGCTGTAGTCAGCGATGCCGCCGCAGGCGTGCGCGTCCTCAATCAGCTGGAGACGCCGGCTGACCAACTCCGCCGACTTCATCGCCGGCGCGTTCAACTGGTCGACCATGCACATCGCCTCCATGATGTGGGGGAGCGCCCCGTGCTCGCACTGGCTGCGGTCCCCGTCCGGAATCCGAGCCGCGCGCCGCCAGTGCTCGCTCTGCGTGATCGGCGTCTGGCTGGCCGCGGCGAGCTGCTGCAAACGGTTGAAGCGCATCCTCGGCCCGGTCATATCGAGCCCACCCTCCATCCAGCTCCTCTCCCGCCACCTTCTGGACGGACTCGGCGAATGGGCGACGACGTTGACCAGCGCCGTCGAACTTCGCTGGCAGTGCGCGGAAGTCCTCCATGACATACGGCTCCACATTGCGCCGCTCGACTATCTGCATGAGGGCGGTGCCCTCTTGGAGCAGCGCGAGCCCGTATTTTCCCATCGTCACTGCGTCGGCTGGCAGCGCCCCGACTGCATCGCCTCGCCGATGGCCCTCGCAATCCTCGGCGTACACCCAGAGGCGGCCTGGCGGCGCTGCCGCCGCTCCCGCGGGGGCGGCTCGGGGAGCCGCCGCAACTCCGCGCCTGGGGCTGGCCCCTGCCTCTGCTGCAAAGCCGGCGGCGGCGCGACGTTGCCGAGCATCAGCGCCGCGTCCCTGAAGTACTGCTGCAGCACCTGTGCCGATGGCACCTGCTGGAATCGATGCATGCGGCGAGCATCGACTCCTGGCGGGGTCGCCCCCTGCATGCCGATCCATCTCACCTCGAGCACGTCGTCGCCGATCTCGACGCTCTGGGGGTAGTGGTCCCCGTCTGGCGTCGCCATCGTGATCGTCGTCGGCGTCGCAACCGAGACTCCTGTCACCGAAGCCTCATGATAGAGGGGCTGCTCAGGCTCGCTGTAGACCAGCAGGATGTAGTCTCCGGGCGCCGCCATCACTCCGACGAGAGGGTCGACGCGAGGCACGCCGAACTGAACTGGAACGCGGCCCGCTGCCGGGCCCTCTCGGCCTGCTCACGGGCCCTGGCGACCACATCGGCCTGCTCGCGCGCGCCAGCCACCGCCTCGGCGCGCCCCCGCCCGCGGCGACGGCACCCGTCCCGCAGGCACCCGTTGAAGCGGACGGCAAGGTGGAGGACCACCGTGCCGAGGAGGCCCAGCGCGAAGGCCCACGCTGGGGGCGCCTCTGGGCACCCCGGGCAAGGCGGGCACGGCGGAGGCTTCTCGCACCCGGGGCACGCCGCGCAGGGCGGCGTTGGCCCGCACGCCGGACAGGCCGGGCACGAGCAAGGGGCCGGCACGCACGCAGGGCAAGACGGGCAAGTGATATTGCAGGCAGGGCAGCTCTTCCCGCCCGCGGCCCACGCAGCAGCCGCTGACCTCGCGCTGGGCAACGCCTGCTCGAGGAAATACCAGCCCAGGGCCGCCCAGCCAGGCGCAGCCACCAGCGCCAGCTGCTGGTGGTGCCCAAGAGCGGCCTCGCACGGACCCCAACTCTGCCTAGAAAAATTCGAGCCCTAACGGGTACGGAAGAGGAAGGCGCACAGACGGCATAATCAAGTGATGCAAACTATTTCTAAGCTGTTACATTGAAGTGCCATTGCGTTCATTACAATGGTGCGAGAAGACGCACAAACAACGCTGGAAAAACTGGAGGGGGAAAGTCCGTACAAAACGAATGTTATATACGGAATTTCCCCCCTGAGCTTTTTCCAAAAGGAAAACCACTCTGTAAACATATGGCACTGTCACAGCTCAAAAAGCCTTTGGATCATCTTGCAGGTGACGTTATTTGCAGTACCGTGTGGCGTCTTCTCACGTCAGCATAAGTGTGCACGCACAAGAAATATACACTGGCGCTTCGCACCATGCACCTTGGTCCTTGAAATTTGGCATGCAGGCGGAATTACGGGAAAATCCAACAAACAAATTGGCGATAACTCCTTGTTGCCTTTTCCGGCATATGATCATGTCATTCATTATCATTCCTCCATGTTTCTTCGTCATCATAATCGCCCTACCTTGCGAATTCCTCCCCATCCTCGTCTGCTCTTTTTGCGGAGGCTCCTCCTTGGAGAGTCTCCGGGGGCCACACGGAAGATTTTCAGGCTTTCTTAAAGCCTTCTGGAGGCGTCCTGGGCGTCTTCTGTGGGCCTCTGGGAGCTTCCTCGGGCCACCCTGCCTCCAACCGCGGTCTCCGTTAAAGACCGGGTCGCGATTTGGAATGCTTCGGTGGGACTCTTGGGGCCATCTTGGGCCGACATGGGGCTCCCTTAGGCCATCTTGGAACCCTGTTGTGCCGTCTTGGGGCTCTCTGGACTGTCTGGAAGCCCTCGGTCTCGGACGCCCAGGAGACGAAAGAACAGGGCATTCCTCAAGTCATGCAAAAACAATGGGAAGTCAATATTTCTCTTCAGTTTGGAAGCCTCTTGAGGGTATTATTCTCTTGCACAGCTGTGCTCTAGAGCTCGGACATCTTTATTTTCGTCGTTCGTCGTGTCGTTCGTCCCCCTCGCCTCCCCCTGTCCACGCTTCCCAGGGTAGCCCCCCTGGGCCACGGAACCCTTTATTTTCGTCGTTCGTCGTGTCGTTCGTCCCCCTCGCCCCCCCCGTCCCCCTCGCCCCCCCCCCTGTCCACGCTTCCCAGGGTACCCCTCGCCCCCCCCCCTGTCCACGCTTCCCAGGGTAGCCCCCCTGGGCCACGGAACCCTTTATTTTCGTCGTTCGTCGTGTCGTTCGTCGCCCCCCCCGCCCCCTCGCCCCCCCCCCTGTCCACGCTTCCCAGGGTAGCCCCCCTGGGCCACGGAACCCTTTATTTTCGTCGTTCGTCGTGTCGTTCGCCCCCCTCGCCCCCCCCGTCCCCCTCGCCCCCCCCCTGTCCACGCTTCCCAGGGTACCCCTCGCCCCCCCCCCTGTCCACGCTTCCCAGGGTAGCCCCCTGGGCCACGAGCCCTTATTTTCCGTTCCGTCGTGTCGTTCGTCCCCTCGCCCCCCCCCTGTCCACGCTTCCCGGTAGCCCCCCTGGGCCACGGAACCCTTTATTTTCGTCGTTCGTCGTGTCGTTCGTCCCTCGCCCCCCCCCCCCCTGTCCACGCTTCCCAGGGTAGCCCCCCTGGGCCACTTTTATTTCCGTGTCGTGTCGTGTCGTGTCGTTCGTCCCCCTGCCCCCCCCCTCTGCCCCCCCCCGCCCAGGCTTCCCAGGGCAGCCCCCCTGAGCCTCGGACACCTTTGTGCAAGAGCCAGGGCACGCGTGCCACTTGTTTTCGTCGTCTTCGGGCGTCTGGTGGGTGTCAGGAGCTGTCATGGGGTTATCTTCGGTCAATATTGGGGCCCTGTTGGGCCGTTTTGGGGGTATCTTGGACTGCCTGGAAGTCCTTTCGGATATTTGTGGCGTGCTGTTCGGGCTTTGTGGACGGTCTCGGATGCCTGAAGGCCGAAGAAGAGAGCATTCCCAAAATCATACGAAAAATCTTCTGTCCGATTTCTCCATTTCGGAAAACCGTTTGGGTGTGGTCTCTGGGTCGTCTTCGGGCGGTCGGTGGGTGTTTGGGGCTTCTTGGGCCCTTCCTCCAGACATGTCTGGGCCCGCGTCCTGGGCCCAGCACGGGCGTCCAGGAGCTCCCAAGAGATCGGGGGGACCTCCTGCAGGGGTGTCCAGAGAGCCCCTGGGGCCAAGGACTGGGTGGGTCCCGCTTAGGGTGAGGGGAAGGGGTTCGCGGGGTCCTAGATCGCAAAACATCGGCGGACAAAAACTTATGTATGTCCGCAAGCGTACTCTTGAGGCACAACTTCGAGTATCTTCAAGTCCGCGCTAAATCTGGAGGTTCTATAAAAAAAGGTAAGCTCCTGGGTATTCCCGCGTCCACGTCTGCGGAACGGCGCTCAGCTGGTTGCCTTCAAACCAAGAGATTTCGATCGCCTGGCCCCAATTAGCGGAGCGCCGCCCCGCCAGTGGGTCTCGCGCCAGGGGGTTAAGATCTCCTCGCCCCCATTGGCGGAGAGGCGTGGCGCGAA
>CAUYUJ010015319.1:152500-157500 GCA_963575745.1 Prorocentrum cordatum
CCTCCCCTCACCTTCCCTTCCCCTCCCCTCCCCTCCACTCCCCTCCCTCCCTCTCTCCACCCCTCCCCCCCTCCCTCCCTCCCTCCCCCTCCCGCCCCTCCCTCCCCCCTCCCTCCCTCCCTCCCTCCCTCCCCCCTCCCTCCCCCTCCCTCCCTCCCTCCCCTCCCCTACCCTTCTCCTCCTCCTCCTCCTCCTCCTCCTCATCCTTTTCCTCCTCCATATAGATTACTCTTCCCTGTCGCACCCCGAGGCCAGTTTTTAGGGCGGGCCGGGCGTTTCGCCTGAGACTTCCTCACCACTTATGACCGTGAAGCTTAAAACATATAAAAACTTCACAGATGGAAGGCGGGCCGTTTTCAAAATGTGGCTCTCGCATGAGCGCCGCGCACATGCTTTTTAAAATTTCAAGAGCTTCGCGGATTGAGGGCGGGTGGATTTCAAAATGTGGTTCTCGCCTTACCGCCGCGCACATTCGTTCTAATCAGTGGCAAGAGCTTCAAGGATTGAGGGCGGGTTGATTTCAAAATGTGGTTATCGCTTTAGCACCGCGCGCACTTTGATTAAAAACTAGCAAATGCGTCACGGATTGCGGGCGGGTGAATTTCAAGATGTGGCTCTCACCTTACCGACGAGCGCATTAGCTTAACAAACTGGCAAGCGTTTCACGGATTGAGGGCGGTTCTTCTTCAAAATGTGGCTCTCGCCTTAGCGCCGCGCACATTCGTTTTTAGAACTTGCACAAGCTTCACATATTGAGGACGGTTCCTTTTTCAAACTGCGGCTCGCTAAGGTGCCGCGCGCATTCGTTTTCAGAAAGTGTAAGGAGTTCCACGGGCTCCCATGATCAACGTACCAAAAATCGTGTTTTGGAAGGGTTTGGGACTATGCGGGCGCAGCAGTTATGTTGATTCGCTGTGCTGAGGTCCCAAACATGGCGTTATGGCACGACTCTGGACCGCTAGGACGCAGCAGTCATGTTGATACGTGACGTTGAAATCCCGAGAACAATGTTTTGGCACACTTCAGGATCTCCTCCTGCTGTCTTTCAACGAGGCAGTTGTACGGGCCCATGAATTTCCAAAATCGTTGATGGCTCTTCGGTTTCCAATGGTCCTCCTTGTCCTCCTCCTCACCATCATCTTCCTTCTCCTCCTCCTCCTGCTCCTCCTCCTCCTCCTCCTCATCCTCCTCCTCCTCCTCCTCCTCCTCCTCCTCCTCCTCCTCCTCCTCCTCCTCCTCCTCCTCCCTCCTCCTCCCTCCTCCTCCTCCTCTCCTCCTCCTCCTCCTCCTCCTCCTCCTCCTCTCCTCTCCTCCTCCTCCTCCCCTCCTCCTCCTCCTCCTCCTCCTCCTCCTCCTCCTCCTATTCCTCCTTTTCCTTCTCCTTTTTTCTTCTTCCTCCTCCTCCCTCCTCCGTCTCCAACGTTTCCTCCTCCTCTCCTCCTTCTTCCTCCTCCTCCTCCTGTTCCTCCTCTTCCTCCTATTCCTCCTCTCCTCCTTTTTCCTCCTCCCTCCTCCTCCTCTTCTTCCTCCTCCGTCTCCCCTCCTCCTCCCCCTCCTTTCCATCCTCCTCCTCCTCCTCCCCTCCTCCTCCTCCTCCTCCTCCGTTTCATCCGTCTCCTCCGTTTCCTCCTCCTCCTCCTCCTCCTCCTTTTTCTCCTCCTCCTCCTCTTCCTCCTCCTCCTCCTCCCCCTCCTCCTCCCTCCTCCCCCTCCTCCTGGACCAAGCCCCAGCGCAAAATGATTCTTTCGCGTCGCGTACACCTTCCGCCACCGCATGGGATAGACCCCAGAAGCGGGCGGCACCTCCGACTCGCTCGCACCAGCGAGAAGCGCGCGTGCGAGGAGCAAACCACCTTACCTCGAGCTGATGACCTCACCAGCACGAATGAGGTCTCCCGTCCTGGAAGGTTGCACAAGAGGGTACGACTTGAAGCGACGGAGCCCGCGCAAGATTTGCCAGGACCCGCGATCCCCATGAGCATGCAAGTGGCGGCCCTGTGCAGCACTGAAGCGAGCAGAGACTTTCACCCCTCCCATCCCACACACCGCACACCGCACACACCGCACCCCGCTCCCCAACGGGAAAGGATGTATAACGTGCTGCGCACCTCCAGACTGCGCGACACGAGCGACAGCGAGATCGGCCCTCTCGAGCGGCCGCGGCGTGGCAGTCGGCGGAGGAGGTAGCACCTGCAGCACGGGAGCGCGAGGTTTCGCGCTGCGCTGCTTGAGTGAGGCCTGGGCCAGTCTGCGCAACCCACGTGGCCATCTTCAACAAAACACGTTCCGTTGCAACCCTGGCTTGGCGGAGCTCATGGGGAATTCGACCACGTTGGGCCATCCACTGAGCCCAATCGTCAGCCTCATCGTCGCCTGCCTTCTCAAAATCAAAAGATAGGCCTGCCTGCGCCCTGCCTTGGCGGCGATGTCCTTTGGCCTTGCGCTCAACTGCATTGTCAATTCCTTCCCAGACATCGATCTTCTCCCGAACCTGGCGCCGAAGCCCGGCCCAGGCGGAGCGAGAGGAGCAGCGCCATCGCCTGCAGCGACTGCGCAGCCCGCCAACAACGAAAGAGGGATCTGAATATGCTATGAAATCAGACACAGAGCATGCCGCGCCCGCGCAATAAAGCAAACAACTCAGCCTTGTCATCGTCGGCGCAGACGCCATCTAGACATCCGGCGAGCACCGACAAGACACGGAAGGACAGCTTGTCTGAATGGCAAGGACTGCCCGCGCAACGGCCTGCGCGCGCGGGAAGGCGCTGGTCGCGCCAACTGCCATCCAGAAAGACGCGCCCTGAGAATTCGGGCCCTCCTCCGAACCATTGTTCGGAAAAGGGGGCAGCGGAAGGGGGGGGGGCAGCATAGGGCGCCAGCAGCCCCTCCACAAAAAGGAAAGGAAGGGGACGGTCACAAGCCATTTGCAACCAATCGAGAAACTCGGGCGGCGACAAGTGTGGAAAACAGCTCAGAGTGCCCAGGGCGCCCGGCATGCTGGTGCAGGAGGGCCCCAGGTCCAGACTTGCAGAACTGACACAAAAGGATCAGAACTGAGCTTTTCACTCCACTGACGACGCTGCGGCCATTGGCCACCACCGACAACGCTGCGAAGGTATCCCTTGGCTTCGGGCGCGAGCCATCGGCGCCGAAGGACTTGCCTGATGGACTCAAGAAGACAGCCTGCTCTAATCTCAAGAAAACCAACTCGCTCGGCATCTCTCGTCCAGAGTGTGGCCTCGACGACGCGGGTTAACCGCGCGCAGACTGTCCTGGGTCTCATTTCCGAGACGTCGACGGCTCCGAGCTCAGAGAAACTCAGCGATAACCTTCAAGAACAGTGCCGAGCCTACTGGCGTTTGCGGTACAAGCCGATAAGGGACCTAGTTTGCTGGCCCAAACCTTCCCATGCCCCTGGAGACGCTCGACGGCGTTGCTTAACCCATCGCTCCAGGATGCGGCGAGGCAGCCAGCTCCCCCACGCGGCAGTGGCGAAGGCTCTGAGAGGATCGAGGTTGAAAGAACAAACATGGTCAACCTCAGGCGAAGCACCAATCATGAGCAGCGGATGACTGACCGGCCCGCTAGCCGCTGGGCCTGCACGCGCGTCTGCATGGTCCTCGCGACCCTCGGGTCGGAGCCGGAAATGCCCATGGCGCTGTTGCCGTATTTAAACGGCACGAGCACAGTAGTTTGCACCATTATGTGTTTTTTGTTCTGTATGGACGAGCCCTGAGGCATGAAACGCCTCGCGGGCCCTGGTGACCGCTGGCGGCTTCCTGGCGGCTCGGGTGGCATGCGGGAAAAAACGCCCAGGGGCGAAATCCACGCCCAGGTTACTCTCGATTCTGGAATCCTGGGCCCGAAACCGACGGAGCAAGGACAGAAGCGACTGTCGAAAGGCAGGCGACGAGGCGATGCCCTTGCTCTTCTTTGCAGCAATGGGCAACTGCACCGCCTGCAGCTCGCCGCGCAACGTCTGGGTGGCCCGAGCGAATGCTGCAGCTGCGTCGACCGTTCCCCCGAGACGCTGGAGCCCAACATCATCGACCATATTGCCGAGGTGCACGCGCCGAAAGGCCTGCTGCACACGACCCAACGGCAGCAGCATCAGAAGCAGCAGCAGCAGCTGAAGCATGGCAGTAAAGAGCCGACATGCAGGCAGCACGGCCTGGAGAATCGAAATCGGGTCGGAGACGGCATCGTGAAACGACAACACGGCGTTGGACAACGATGAAGCGCCACGAGAAGCTTCCGCTGGCGGAACGGAAACCCCGACCGCGCAGCCGCCGAAACCAACTCCGAATGCTTGATGCTCTCTCAAAGGCCTTCTGGAGGTCCAGCAAAGCAAGAGCTGACGAGAAGCCCCGAGCATTGGCCCGCTCAGCAGAACGCGCCTAAATCCACAATAACCTGTCACTAGAGCGGCCTCACGTGAACCACCAGTCGGGCCTGGGGTTCGCCTCTTGCCACTGGCGAGCGACGGGCTTGCGCGAGCGCCCCTGGACGCGGGCTGAACTATGAATCGGGGCTGTTGGCCTCGCTCCCCCGTATTTTTGTTGACCAAAACGAGATTGGTTGGCCCACGTGGCTGGCCGAGCGCAGGCGGTCTCGATTTCCATGAAGACACAAACTAAACGCCAGAGGGCTTCATCTGTGAGACCACGAAGCTGACGAGGACACAGCTTGTCAGGGCCGCGCCCTGACCCGCGAGGAAAGCTGCAAACGCAGCGCCTGAATTCCCCCAGCGGCGGGCGCTCGAAACGCGGACCTAGGTCCGCTCTAAAACACTGAAGGCCCTCGCGCAATCCTCCGACCCTCCACTACTCGGACCGCCCCCGAGCCGACAGCCCCACCTCCTCCTGGGGCGCGCAGGGGGCACTCGTGGCGCTGACCTTGCTAGAGAACCACGGCGTTGGCGGCCTGGTTCGCGCAAACAGAAAAGCCGCCCCGCCGATGGAGCGCCGCTTCACCCAGTATCTCCAGCCAGCCATCCTACTA
>CAUYUJ010015319.1:162500-182500 GCA_963575745.1 Prorocentrum cordatum
CCCTCTCAAGAAAAACAACAGAACGCACGCGTTGCCTCCGGACCCGGAGCATGCGCAGGCGCCCCGCGGAAACTTCGCACTGTTTTTGACAGGGTTGGCAGGGATGCCCTCATATTGCTTGCTGCGCGCTACAGCAATCTTGCCATCCCTGCCAAGAAACAGCGCTAATCTGACCAGATCAGAACGGGAAGCGCCGACTTTGTCCATTGAGCTCGCCTCGATGGTAGCGACGACAAGGCAGCGGATGACCAGGATGACAGCGCTGGTGACGGGGAGGGCGGCGATGGGAGCAAGAGGACAACGAGTAGGAAAACAAGCGCGAGAACGAAGATGAATCTATCGAGAAGGGCGATTGCGACGAATAACGAAGCGGAGGAGGAAGAGAAGGAGAAGGCGGAGGAGGACGAGGAGGAAGAAAAAAAAGGGCGACGACGACGGATAACCGCAAGGAGCCCGAGAAAAAAAACGTCGAAGAACGGGGGTCCTCGTGATCTTTTGAGGCCACCCTGGGGGTCGTTGGGGCCATCTGTGGCTATCTTGGGGTATCCTGGTGGCCTCTCGGCGGCCTGTCGGGGTCCTCTGAGGGGCTACTGGGGTCCGGGCGTGCCTTCTGGCTCTGCCTGGGGGGGTCCCTCAGCCCGTCTTGGCGCCATGTCGGGCTGTCTTGGGCCTTGTGGGGGCCCTCTCTGGGCCCTCTGAGGCGCCTTTGGGGGTCCTTTTGGCCACGATGGGCCCCCTTCGAGAGCGATTAGGAAATGGAGGGCAGTGGCCTTCTCGGCATCGCCAGAGCGCATGCTCCAGCACCATCGCTGCCCCACTGACTCCCGCACCGGGAAGGGCAAGTCACGACGCAACCTCTGGCTGGCAGCCAGATTGACGCTCCCCCACAAGTCAATGGCGTCGATCTGGAGATACTCGAGCTGCGCCGACAACCGCCCCATTGGGATCACATTAACGCAGACATTCTTCAGCGCGCGCCTCCCGTGGGAACAAATGGAGCGGCACGGTTTGGGGAAGGTTTACAGGCGCCATCTGCGCGGCGGCAGCGTGCAGATCTGGAAGCAGCCTGGGACGTCGCGCCCCGAGAAGAGCGCGACCGAGGTCCAAGAGCACCGCATGCGTGCGCCTTCCTGGGAGCGGCAGCTTAGCGATGCCACCCAGAACCAAGGTCTGGCCACCGCTGGCGGACGCGAGGTTCGCGATCAGCATGAGCTGATGTGCCTGCTGTGGCGGGACGCCCCCCGTCTCGCGGACCCCAAACGCCCCGTTGCCAAGCCTCCTTTCCGCGGGCCACGGCGATGTGACCCACCTCTACCAGGGCGAATCTCCCTCTGCCGTGGAGCTGCCCGGTGGCGAGACCCCACTCGTCATTTTCGCACTGCGCCTGAGTACGAGACCGATGTTGCATCACAGCAGCAATTCGGCCCCTGACTTTCGTCCTGGGTTCGGTTTAGTGAAGTGATGGATTTCGGGGTCCTTACGTGGGAAAAAAAACATCACTTCACTAATCTGGGGCCCCTGGGGCCTCAGTGGGCCCTGGGGCCTAAAATTAGTGAAGTGATGGTTTTCGAGCCTCGGACTGAGCGGTTGCTGCGTCGGACCACTCGGCACTCCCTCTCGGTGGCTCCTGGCCGCGCCGCAGCGCGCCCCCCCGCGGCCGACGCGCACAGGTCTTCCAGTGGGGCCGCGGCCCGCATGCACGTGGCTCGCGAGGAAGACCCGCCGACGGACCAGGACGCGGACGCCAACCCTCCGCCAGAAGTCACGGCCATCCCCGCCGCATACCTTCGTGCTAAAACAGGGCCAGGATCGGGATAAATCGCTCCAGAGCGTTCCGGAGCGCTCTCAGAGCGTTCCGGAACGCTCTGGAACGGCCGCGGCGCCCAATACATCCTCCAAACCCGCCGATTCTCAGAGATTTCGAGTTATCCCGATCCGATTTTGTCACGGTTCAGGGGGGCATAAGACCCGGGTGCAGGGGACTCGGAAATCCCCGACGAGGTCGTCAAAAAAAGTGACGGGGCCGAACCTGCATTTGGACGGGGCCTCCCGCTGCAGACGTCCCACGGAACTCCTTTCGTCAAAATCCGAGGCGCGGTCGTCAAAAAACGGTGGCGAACCCGAGTCCCGGCAAACCCGGGTCTTACGCTCCCCCGAACGGTCATCCCCGCCGCATACCTTCGTGCTCCGCCCGGCATCACTGAAGCGCTCGAACAGCGCGCCGATGCAGCCGCCGTCGCCGGGCAAGGGCAGCGGCGGCACGCCGGATCGCGGCGACCTCGACCGCGCGGCGCGCTGCCGTGAAGGACTGCCGCGCCCTCCGCCCCGGCCTCGTGTCGGAGCGAAGCACGAGGCGCATCGCTTGCGCCCCCTTCTTCGCGGTGCTCAGCTCTTCGCCGCGGTGGCTGCGAAGCGCCTCGCCCGCAGTCTCCTTGGGCCTTGACCTCGCCCCTCGTGAACCTCTGGGCGCGCAGGCCGGCGGCCCGGGGGGAGTCGCCCACGATGACGTCGCGCCCGCATCTCCCGCCCCAGCTCCCCCAGCGCCTCTTGCGGATGGCGAGAATGAACGACTGTCGTCAAGTACGTGGGTGACGTCGTTCCCGTCGGGATCCGATCTGAGGCCGCAGCTCCTCCTCGGGCGCGCAGGTAGCGCTCGACCTCCTCGATCGACAATTGTGGAAGCTGCCCCAGGAATCTGTGAGCGAAGGGCGCATCGCACTCGCCCGCCCGAGGAGGGGCCAGGTGAATACCCCGTCGATCATATTTTTCTCGTCGTCGCCATGACTAACTCGCGCAGGCCTCTTCACCCGACCGACGTCCCCCAAGAAACGGCCGCGATCCGTCGTCAGCAACGCTGTCCCGCATCCGTTGCCGCTGCTTCTCGAGCCGCTCAGCGAGCACGTCGGCGCCCTCACACCCTGACGCACCAGCGGTGCCGCGCTTCCTGGCTTTCCCCCCGGGGCCGTGGAGCTTCGTCCTCAGCTCACGGAAGCGCGCCTCGAGATATGGGCGCTGGCCGCCCCCAGTGGAGGCCTCGTCCTCGTCGTCACCGAAGACGTGGGCCCCTCCAGACGGGCCGCCCTTGAGCGCAGCGGCCCGCTCACTGTGAGCAGCGGTGTCCTTCCCGGCCGCCTCGAGTTCAGGTCTCAAGCGGCGCGAGTCGACATGGGCGAGCTCGCGCCACTCATCGGGGTTGGTCACCTCGCAGGTCGGCAGCAGCGCCCTCGCAAAAAAGAACCAGCGACTTCCCCCCAGCGCCCGTCAGTAGGCTCGCAAAAATGTTGGCGCCTGCGCCCATCATGACGTCCACGAAGCAAACCTCCACGAAGGCCCTGTCCTTGCCCTCCACCGTGAATGAACGGCCCATGGCCTGGATAAGGTAGTGGCGGGAGTTGCCGTGCACTACATGCACCTCGCACCTCCATGACTGTTTCGTGGCCCACTCCATAGAGCGGATTGTACCAATCGTCCTCGACCACCGTCATCCAAGGCAGCGGCTCGTCCCCGCAAGACTCACGACGGTTTCAGATGGGCTCGACATTGGTCTTAGACTTCGGTTTCCCTTTGGTGGCGAATCGCCATCGTTCGCCACGGCGATGGCACCTGCCTCCTCCCCCCCTCCCCCCCTCCTCCCCCTCCTCCTCTTCCTCCTCCTCCTGTTCCTCCCCCTCCTCTTCCTCCTCCTCCTCCCCCTCCGCTCATCCTCCTCCTCCCCCTCCTCCCCCGCCCCCCGTCCTCCTCGTCCTCCTCGTCCTCCCCGTCCTCCTCCACCTCCTCCTCCTCCTCCTCGTCTTCCTCTGCTTCCTCCTCGTCTTCCTCTGCTTCCTCTTCCTCCTTCTCCTCCTCCTCCTCCTTCTCGTCCTCCTCCTCCGCCTCCTCCTCCTCCTCCTCTTCCTCTTCCTCCTCCTCCCCCGATGGCGGCTCTGGGCTTTGGCGGCGCTCCTGCACTGGCCGTCCTTCGTCGCTGGCGCGACCTGCGCGTCTGCGCCATTGCTGGCGCCTCCGCCCCCGCGGGGCCACTTGCCTTCGCTGCCTCACCCTCGCTCTCGGCGGATGCCCCTGCGGCGGGCAGGCGGAGGCTGGGCGCTTCATGCCGCCTGGGCCGCCCCTCGGGGCCGAGTTCGCTCCGCCGTCACCGGCCCCGAGCTGGAGGGCGAGCCTCTGCTGCAGGGAAATGGAGCAAGCGAACGACGCCTTGCCTTGGCGCTCAGCCCCCTCGGGCGCTCCGCGTGTTGCTCGCCCCTTCCCCGTGCGCGGGGGGGCCAACACCCCACAGGGCGGACCCGAAGCGTGAGCGGCACGCGCGCGGGAGGGGGGTGCGCCGCCTCCATCAAGCCCAAACAGCTTCAAGAATTGCCGTCCACAGTAAACTAGTTAATGCATGCATCATCTACCCCTTCCCTCTCACTCCTCCCCTTCTCGTCGTCGTCCTCCTCCTCCCTCCTCATCCTCATGCACCTCTTCCTGATGTTCTTCCTCGTCTTCCTGATCCTCCTGCTCCTGATCCTCCTCCGGCTGATGTTCCTCCTCCTCCTCCTCGTCGTCCTCCTCCTCCTCCGCCCCACCCGAACCTCCTCTCATTCCTCCCTCCTCCTCCACTTATCCTCCTCTTCGTTCGTCCTCTCCCCACCCCCTCCTCCCTCCTCCCTCCTCCCTCCTCCCTCCTCCCTCCTCCCTCCTCCTCCTCCTCCTCCTCCTCCTCCTCCTCCTCCTCCTCCTCCTCCTGCTCCTCCTCCTTTTTTCTCCTCCTCCTCCTCCCTCCTCCCCCCTACTCCCTCCCTCCTCCTTCCCTCCCTCCTTCCCCCCTCCCTCCCTCCTTTCCTCCCTTCCTCCTCCCTCCCTCCCGCCCTCCCTCCATCCCTCCCTCCCTCTCCTCCGGCTCCTCCTCCTCCTCCTCCTCTCCTCCTACTCCTCCTCCTCCTCCACGTCCTCCTCCTCCTCCTCCACCTCTCCTCCCCCCCTCCTCCTCCTCCTCCTCCTCCCCTCCTCCTCCTCTCCTCCTCCACCCCTCCTCCCCCTCCTCCACCTCCTCCCTCCTCCTCCTCCTCCTCCTCCTCCTCCTCCTCCTCCTCCCCCCTCGTTCTTCTCCTCCTCCTCCCTCGTTCTCCTCGTTCTCCTGGTTCTCCTCGTTCTCCTCGTTCTCCTCCTCTTCCTACTCTTCGCCTCCTCATCCCAGTACTCCGTCCTTCGGCATGACGCCGTCCACGATAGCGCTGGCCGCCTTGATGGCTGGACCCCCCAGCTTGCTGTCCTGCTGGGAAAGGATATGATAAACGAGAAGCGGGTGGACGAGGGAGAAAAGGGAGGAGGGAAGAGGAGAAGGAGGAGGAGGAGGAGGGAGGAGGAGGAGGAGGAGGAACAGGAGAGCTAGGCTGGAGGGAAGAAGAGGAGAAGGATGATGAAACAAGAAGGAAGGGGAGCATGAGGAAAGGGCGGACGAGGGACTGAAAGATGAGTAAAAGGAGAAAGTGGAAGAGGACGAAGCTGAAGAGGAGGTCAGAGGAGGCAGCGGAGGAGGGGGGAGCAGCTGCAGCCTGGTCGGCATCTGCTCATCACCACCACGAGGCCCAAGACATCCGGCGCACCAAACTTGGTCCATGCGTGGACCCACGGCGGTCTGGACCACTTTCCTGCGCCTGCTTTGTCCTCCCGCGCCATTGCGTTGACTGTCCTGGGGCTCGTGGAGGGCCCCGCGGAGACCGAACACGGCCAAGAACTGGCCGCTCCAACGTTGGCTGGGCCTCGGATCTCTGCGGCAGCCCCACCGCGACCTGCCCTCCCCCCCCCTGCGGTCGGCCCCGCCCGGCGGGCAGCAGCAGCCACGGAACTGGCGGCGGCCGTCCCTGGAGAAATCCGGAGCGAGCCTCGGGCGCGCGCGCGCTCGTACCGACGCCTCCGGGTGCCCTCCATCATTGCGAGGCGGGAAGATTCTTGGGGGGGGGGGAGGGGGACGCACATCGGGGCTCAGCATCAAGAAACGAACAACGGCATACACTTAATATCGCGGAGGCACGCGCGGATTTCTTGGATCGGCCCTGGACCCCTCCCTGGCGCGCGGAGCGCGCCAGGGGCGGCGCCAGAGGCGCCGCCAAGGGACGTCCAGCGCCGATCCAAGAGATCCGAGCGGACATCCGACAAACCAAGTTTGTCTCATTGTTTCTTTCCCGACAGCGTGAGGTATCAAAACGCGAATGTGAGAAGGCAACTGCTGGGAGGTCTTCGTCGGCAAGATTGAGGAGTGCGTTGAAATATTCGCAAACATAACGCATGTTGTGGATGCGGGCGGTGAACATAACGTAACGACCCATCCCCGCCGTGTGGCTCCGGCACCACGTGCACCCCATCGCCTATGTTCTGCGCAGCGCATGCGTGCACCATCGAGCAGGACCCGTGTTTGCATCCTCCACACTTTCCTTCGAGCATTACTCAATGCTGGTGCTTGCCGCCGCTGTGTTGCATCTGCATTGCGCAATAAAGGGTTCTACAGTACTTTGCTTCGACCGCCCCCGGAACACAACACTGTCTCGATTTTGTACCGCACTGCCTGTTTCCGATGCGTGCTGTGCACCACAGCGCTTGCGTGCACGACAGCGCCTGCGTGCATCACAAACAGCCGTCTACAACAGCGTGCAGAAAGCTTTCAGAATACAGCCACCCACGATATATAAATACGACGACGGCGAAAGCTACTACAACGATCTTGACGACGATGGCGACAACAACGACGACCACACTCAGGAAACCAGCACCAACCATAACGACTACTAAGACGACTCCGATCCAGACGACTACACCGCGACGACCACGATGACGATAGCGACGACGATCGCGACGACGATCACGACAAAAGATGACGACGATCACGACGACTACGAATACTACGACGACTGCGACTGTCACGACGATGGTCACAACGACGACCACACTCCGACGACGAATACCGCTACGACCAAAATGAACACGAGGACCGTGGCGATTCCGACGACGGCAACAACCACGACAAAAGTTACGACAAACACGACAACGATCACTACGACCTCAAGACAAACGCGACGACGATTGCCAGGACACCCCGTTCCCCCCTCGAACTCCTTCTCATTATTCTCCTCCTGATATCACTTTTACTTCTGCGACTGTTGCCACTGCTTTTGCTACCAGTGCCACCCACTACCACAACTCTCGGGGCCCTGCCAGCACCAGAGTACCGAGTGAACCCAGCGCCCGTGCGCAAAATCTGCCAGACCCTGCATGTGCGACAGTAGCCTGCGGGCGCAACACTATGTCTGCGAGCACGGGCAATGAGCCTGTCGACACAACGCCACGCTAGGCCGTGAACGTTAATTAAAGTAGACTGCGAGCACCACAATAGCCAGCGAGCATCAGAATGGCAGTGCCAGAGGCGCTCAACAAGGGGTGGGGGGGGGAGCATTACGTTGTGGGAGGGGGAGTGGGGGCATAACGCGCGTTACGGCACAGAGGATAAAAAAAACAAGCTCAAGGAGGTGGGGCCCCTTTGGAGGGCTGCTACGCCAAATGAAGCCACGGATTAAGTGGGATTGAGCCACATCAAGCGGTATTAAGAAATCTTAGACGTGATGAACAGGGATTTCGGACCAGAGCAAGGTCAGAATGTGACATCACAGGAGTTGCATCCGGGCGAATGCTGCAACATGCCGAGAGCCAGGCTAGAAGAAACCTTGACGCAGTAAGTAAGTAAGGAGCCAGGCGCCTCGACGGCGCATCGGCAGAACAGATGCCGTGCAGATGTGCACTGGCAAAGAGGTGAAAACATCGATCGGCTGCGACTCTCTGCCGGCTGCTGCTTTAAAGCTGCGGGCTTCATGCACAAAAAGATGATACATCCGTGGCGGATGTTGGGATGCGTTCGTGCTGCGATACTGGCGGCCGGGTTTTCCCATGCGGCGTGGCCACACACGACGACGACAACGACAACGACGACGAAAGGGGGGAGAGGACGGAGCGAGAGAGAGAGCGAGGAACACGCAGATGGCAAGCAACAGAAACAAACGATTCACGCACGACGGCTCCAACCCGTGCAGCCGCAGCCAGAGGAGAGGGGGTGGCCGAGAGAACTGCGAGGCGGGACTCGCCCATAATCGCCACCGGTGGGCTTGACTTTCGGGGACCTCGGCGGGTGGGTGGATCTGGCTGCATTCGGGCACCAGCGCGGCAACTTACATGACCGAGCCAACTACTGGTCCTCTGCTTTCCGACATTGGGAGAGGGAGATCATGGTTGGGGCGACACAGTTCAGGACCGTGACGGCGCGGCGACGACTGAGAATGGAGGAGGCCTCGGTCTCAGAGCCACAAAGAGCGACCATTGCGCCGCGGGACTGGTACTTGCTGAGGGGGGCGCGCCGCGCATCCCACTCTGCGTCAAGAAAACTCCGCGGGGGTGTAAATCAGGGGGTTTTAGATCAGTAACATTTCGGGGATGTGTGTTGTCTGGAATTTGATGGAGTTTGATTGATAACACTTGGGTTTTGAACAATATCATTTGGTTTTGATGGTCATGACGGTGATGCTGATGATGGTGATGACGATGACGATGATGATGATGATGCTGATGATGATGATGATGATGCTGATGATGATGATGACGATGATGATGATGATGATGATGATGATGACGATGATGATGATGGTGATGATGATGATGAGGGTGTTGATGGTGGTGATGCGGATGATGATGATGACGATGAGGCAATGATGAGCTGATGGCAATGATTAGGGTGATCATTATTCCCACCCTTCCTGTGGTTGGTTTTTCGCTTTGATCAGAGCCCTGGTTGCGCAAAGGGTGGGACGGGAAGTTCCCCCTCTTCCCGTCAGGGCAGGGCACCGCGCCCTCGAGAAGAGGGGTCGTGGCCACCGTGCGGCGAGTGGCCGGCGCGGCGCGGCTCACCGAACAGTCCGTTCGAAGAGTGGGGGTTCAGTACTACGCGAGGCGCGGGGCCCCCATGGCTCAAATCGAACTCCTGGGGTGGTGGGGAAGGCCCACCGTTCGGAAGTATGTGGGGCGCGCCTTGGACGAGCGGGCGTCGGAAGCCTCCCGGGTGGCCGCGGCCAGAGGCCCAGGAGGAAGCATCGCTCCATGGCCCTCGTCGGCCGACCTCAGGGCCCTACTGCGAGATGTAGTAGCAGCTAGCGGCAAGGCGGCCGTAGAGGCCGAGGTCGAGGAGAGGTGCGCGGAGGCATTCGCCTCTTGGGAGGGGGGGGCTGTTTGCCGCCGCGGAGCAGGCATGCGGGTCGCGGGCGAAGCAGTGGCCGGCTGAGCAGAAAAAGCAAGTCGGAGGAGGCGTTCGCAGTACGGAAGGGGAGGTCCACGAGGTTGTCGTCGGCGACCCCGTGTTCCCAACAGAGATGCGGGTCGCTCGGTGAGGTTGGCGTTTCGGTCGATCGTGGCACGAGAGGTGCCCGGTCGCAGGCGTCTCGTGCAAAAAGTGTCTGCTCGCAGGCGTCTCTCCGTCAGCGCGCCAGCGAGCAACAAGGGGAACCGCGGGCAGAGGCCCGGCAACGCTTCGAGGAGGAGGGGTGCGATCATCTCCCACCAGCGAAAACAGTGCGCCGGCAGCACCATTAGCGGCGGTGTTGCTGAGAAGCACGCTCGCGCGCGCATTAGCAACGAAATGCGTGCAAGGCGCGCGCGGAGGTCGCGCGCGCCCGTGCCGGCGCACAGCCGTAAGCAGACAGCGTGTGCATGTAGTGACTTGTCAACTATTCGAATGGGTGAATGTATTGAGTGAATGAGGGCACATTGCTTTGATTGCTCCGCATCGGCCACTGCGTGGCGAGCGGGAACCTCCGACAGTCTGTACATAGTGTGTGAATAAGGGGTGAGTCCAGTGAGGGTGCATTTTTGCAGGGGGCAGCGGTAGCATGGAGCCGGTGGCCGTTTTGTCTATAGGCGAACTGTGCTCGAGCCGCGCCCACCCAGCCCCTTGTTACAGGCAGCGTTCCCTGCGACCCGTGCCTTTCGAAGGGGAGCCGGGAGAACCGCGGGCAGAGGCCCGGCGACGCTTTGACGAGGAGGGGCGCGATCATCTCCCGGACACGCAAGGAGGAAGAGGCGAGGAGGAGAAGCGAGAGGCGGAGGGGGGACAAACACACATACGCACGCAAAGACACGAACGCACGACCCATGCGTGTCATGCGCGTGCTAGGGTTCTAGTCCCCCGTCCCCCCTGCCAGCCTCCCCGCCCCGATGAACTCACAGCCTCAGGCAAGCTCATGCCTTGCCCAAGGTCTCCCCGGGCCGCGCGCCTGAGCCGGCGCGGCGACGTCGCTGTCGCGCGCGATGCCCGCCGTGGGCCGCGAGCGCACCGCCTCCGCCAGGCGCGGGCCGCCGCGGCTGTGGCCACCACCTCCAGGCGGACCGCCGGCGGCCGCCGCCCCCCGCGCCCAGCCCGCCGCTCCCAGGCACTCCCCCGCGCCGCCGCCAGCGCTCTCGGCAGGCGCGACGCGCGGACCGCCGCGGCCACCGCCACCTCCAGGCGAGCCACGGGCGGCCGACTCCCCTGGCCCCCTGCCCGTTTCTTCCGGGCGCCCCCCCGCGGGCCAACCTGCGCTCTCGGCAGGTGGGGCAAGGCCCGCCGCGGGCCCTACTCCGCCCATGGCGCGGCACGCGATCGCGCGGTGCGGCTGGCAGCACCGCTCGCAGACGTGCGCGCGATGCGTCGGGCACGGCTCGGCGCACCCGCTCGGGCTCCGGTTCCAGTCCCAGCAGATCTGCACGCCTTCTGCTGTCCAGAAGTACTGGCCGTCCGACGTGCGGGCCCCCTTTCCCTTGCCGACCCCCTTGCCGCCTGCGCCGGAGCCCCTGCCGCCGCCCTTGCCACCGCCGCCGCCGCCGCGCCCGCCTCACCTGTTCTGCCACGGCGGCCTTCCGCCGCCGCCCGCGCCTGCCTCCGGGCCGCCCGCGCGCGGGGTGAGTTCGACCCCCCAGCCCCGTCTGGGGCGCTTCTGGGTAGGGTTGCCCGCGCCCCCCTCGGCGAGCTGGATCGCCCGCTCGTTGCCCCTGGCGGCCTCCCGCAAAGGGTCCGAAACTGTCGTCGGTCACCGAAGCCAGGGACTGCGCGTGCGTCGCGTGCTTGGACGCTTTCTTGTCGACCTCCTGGCCCTTACTCCTCCACCTCCTCCTCCGCCTCCTCCTCCTCTTGCTCCTCCTCCTCCTCTTCCTCCTCCTCCTCCACCTCCTCGTCCACATCATCATCATTACCATCATCGTTATCATTATCATTATCAGCATCAGCATCATCATCATCATCATCATCATCATCATCATCATCATCATCATCATCCCCCTCCTCCTCCCCTTTCTCCTCCTCCTCCTCCTCTTCCTTCTCTTCCAAATCCTCCTCTTCCCCCAACTCCTCATCCACCTCATCCTCATCCTCATTATACTCCTCCTCCTCCTCGTCCTCCGCCTCCGCCTCCGCCTCCGCCTCCTCCTCCTCCTCCTCCTCCCCATCCACCTCCTCCTTTTCCAACTCTTCCTCGTCGTCCTCCTCCTCCTCCCCCTGATCTGACACTAGCATGTCATGGCCATCCTGAGCATTGCAATTCCATATTGGTGTTGATCGTGATTGGCTGGACGAGTGGATGGGAAACTAGAAGGATGGCATCCATTGGCGGATAGATTATTGCTGCGGTGCACAATGGATACATGGATGGACGGGTAGATGGACGAACGGATGGGTGGATGACCGTGCGTAATTCGATGGTTCATCATCAACGTTTCCAAATGAAAGAGGTTACTGACCCCTGATCTAACGCCCCGCGGAATTTTCAGGACTGCGTCAGGGCTCAAAAACACGCCAAAGTATTTGAGCTTGCGAGAGATTCGCGTGGATGACCTATCTCCAAGCAACCTCGATGAGCGCCCCGCGACCGGGACAACGCTGCACTTCGGACCCTTCAGGCCCAGGTGCGCAAGCACCGTCGTCTTGCGAGAAACAGTCGCGACTACGATCGGGGTCGAGATTCACCTGAAAGGCGCGCCGATGACGTCGGCGCGCGCGGGCGCATCCGCGGTCCGAGCCGTCGACGACAGCGCGAGACTCTCAAGGGAAAGGATCAGGCGAAAGACTAGACAGCAAACCTTAGGCTTGGCACCCCTGGATGACCCCAGCCGCGATGGCGTGCGCGAAGTGAGCGATGCACTGCACCCAATTTGGCCCTGCAATAGGCATTCTCGCAGATGACCCGGTAGACGCACCATAGTGGAGGAGGAGGAGCAAAGACGTCGAGCACCGGCATCAGCCAGCGCAGACACAGGCTCGAGACCTCGGGGGCGAACTCCTGCACGCGCGCGAGGGCATTCGCCGCGTCGAATCGCTCCCCCAGGGAACCATTTCAAACCAGGGCCCAATGGGCAGCGAGAGCTTTGCGGGCCCGGGCGCCCCACTGCAAGACCTGGCCGCGGGCCGGAAGCCAAGCTGGGGAGACGTATTTACCGGCGGGGCAGAACTTCTGGCAACCGCCACCATGTGCACCAACCGCTTCCGAAGCTGAGCCCGAGACATCGCGTCCCCCAACAGCGCCAAGACTCGACTTGACGCGCCGGCGGCGGCGCCGGGGGTCTTCTGCGCGCGGCGCATATGACAACGCCGCAGAGCTCAGCGGCGACGCGAGATCTAGCTACTGCGCCCGAAGCCGCGTTGACGACCATCTGTTCACGGGCGCGAGGCGCGACGCGCACGTTGCCGAGGGGCGCGCGGGGGCGCGGGGCGCAGCGGATCGCGATGATTCTGGCGTCGAAGGACTGCGGCTCGCAAAAGATGCGCGTCGCGCCTCTCTGATCACGGGCGTCGCGCAGTGCGCGCGCTTCAGGGGCGCGCCAAGACGCTGATGTTCAGCAGCCGCAAATTCTCATAGCATTGACCAACCATCATAGCATGCACCAACGCTCTCTCGCGAACGAAAGATCTCGCGGGCGCGGGGCGGGCGCCCTGAGACGGCCAACGGACAGCAACTGGAAGTGCGCGCGCTGCTACATGATCGGTTTTCTGTTCAGCGCGAGGCTTTCTGGAATCCCCGCCGCCTCCCCAGTCGCGACCGCCTGGGGAAGGCCTCGCCCACGAGCAGAACGTAATATGCGATCTAGGCGGGATTGATGTTTGACCCTGCATGATAATGCGATAGCGCCTCCGGCTGGAATGCCACAAACTCACGAGACATCTCTCGCCACTCGTAAGCACCAGGGATAAGAGGCGGAAACAGAGCAACGAACTGGTCCTTGCTAGAATCGGGCGGCACGAGTGGATGCGCGCCCGAGTTGAAACCCCATCAGACGACCAACTTACTCTGCCGCTCTCGACTGGCACCAAGTAGATATGCGATTATATTCTGACAAACGTGACAACGTTGAATACGAGGTACACTGTCTTTGAATATGAGATAGTGCGAAACCCACGAGGAGCCACCCAGAGAACCGATGCACACGTTCAGAACTCGACCCAGCACGAGACGAGAGGACGAGACGAGGGGAGACGCACTGCCGAACCGCCGCTCCAGCACGCTGCTTGGTTTCAACTCCGGATGGGAAGTGACCAGGCCCCCTGCGCAGCGCGGCCGGAGTGCATCATTTGCGCCGCGCGCAGTTGGGAGGAAGGCGGTAGTCAAACCGACGGGGAAATCAACGTGGCGCAGAAAATATTGCACCCTTGCTGTCGATCCGTGGGCTTCCTGCGCGACCGCGATTGCCCCAGTTTGGGGCAGGCGACGGAGATGCTTGATCTGAACTGCTCGCGCGCAAGTCCGATGATGAAGCGGCCCATCGGCGTCTGAGCTTTCGCAAAGCCGCTCCAAAAAGCAAACAGAGGTACCGAGAAGACCGCTGGGTTTGACAGCCCTCCTGGATGGCCCCGGCCAGGGGTCCCCCGAGCTCCGCCCGCGACATGTCTGCGAGTGCCAAGTTCGCTGCAGCTGAGCGCGCCTCCACTGCGTCTTTGTCAGCCTGCATGGCGACGCCCACCAGCCGGCGCAAATCATTTGCTTTGAGCCGCGCAGCTTGTCCACAAAACTGCGGTTGCCCTGAGAGCGGCTCCCGGAAAAACGCGCGGCAGCATTGAGAGAGCGATCTCGAGTTTGATGAGACAAGGGTTTCTGGCGGCCCCGGCGAACATCTCTGACCGAGCGCCTGACAACTTCCAGGGCAAGATATCGCATCCATTCCTCACCTGGGCACTGCGGGCGCAAGAGGCTGAAGGCATCCGTGCTGTACCCGGCGAGCGGCGAAGTGCGAACAGCCCATGAGCTTGGCAGTGAAGCGCTTGTCGTCGGGTTTCCTTGCAGCGCCCATTCGCCCTCCGCGACGTTGATACGACGCGGCAAGAAAAAACATGTCAAACTTGAAGACGGGCGGACTGAACTGTTCATGCAGCGGACCACAATGAAGGATACGCCGGTCGCACGGTTGAGCAATGAATCGGGGGATATAGTCGGGAAGCTCGGCGGCGGTTCGCTGGAGGTTGCCTTGCCGATGTGGAACTCATGTTTGAGATTATTGACCAAATCCTGCAAGGTTGCTAACTGCTTGGCATGCCCACTTTGTTCGGCACCATTGAGACGCTGTCCGACCTGCGAAGCCATCGTGGCACAGGTGCTTTGCACACTCCCAAACAGATCATCGAAACTCGCGTTGAAGGACTTCGTTCTGTTCGAGAACTGGGCGAACAGCTCGGAGCGGAGGTACTCGATGGATCCCTGCAGGATGGCACGGTTGGGAGGGCGATATCGAACTCGGCACCGTCGGGGGAAGGTGGAGGACCAGGTTTCGCGAGGAGGGGGGGGGTCAGCATCGCATCTGCACCTCGAGCAGGAACCACTACTTCAGACGGGGCCGCACCCTGGGACTGCGGGGAAGGCGCCATGTTCTCGATGTCCTTGGCCATCTGAGTGTCCATCTGCATGACCATCAGGGCACATCGCAGCACGACTGCCTGGAAAGGACAGCGGAAGAGAACGAACGTGTGCCAGAACGGGAAACCCTCTGGGCCATGGAAGGTTCGGACAACGGGGCTACGAATATTGCACCCGACAAAGCTCGGACCAACCACCCGCCTGCTTCCAGCTTGAAGCCGCCAGGGCCCCACGGTTTCGACTTGAGCCAAAATGATTATTGATCGTTCCTCCTCCCCCTCCTCTTACTCCTCCTCCTCCTCTTCTTCCTCCTCCTCGTCCTCCTCCTCCGCCTCGTCCTCCTCGTTGTTGTTTGTCCTCCTCGTCCACCTCGTCCTCCTGGTCCTCCTGGTCCTCCTTCTCCTCCTCCTCCTCCTCCTCCTCCTCCTCCTCCTCCTCTCTCCTCCTCTCTCCCCCCTCTCTAATCCTCTCTGCTCCCCTCTCCTCCTCTCTCTCCTCCTCCTCCTCCTCCGCCTCCTCATTTTCCTCCGCCTCCTCCTCCCTTTCCTTCCTCTCCCCCCGCAAGTCGAAGCTGGGATGGTCACAGAAATTGGCACGGATGTCCAGATGCGTTTTTCGAGCCCACGGGTGGCGCCGCCGAGGAACTTGCTACACCTTGGGCGCAGTCGGCGTCGCGAAACAGGAGACATGCCGTGGCCGAGATGAAACCTCGCCGCTCGCCTTGCCACCCGTGGCAGCGCCACTGGGGGCTCGCGCGGAGGCGTCGGCAACTCCGCGAACGGCCCGCGGGCCTACCGGGCCTTAGGAACCGAGTCCGTCGCTCCGAATGCATCGGGCGAGGCACCAACCACTCGCCTGCCTCTGGCTGACAATATGAAACCGGGGAGTCTGGGACCACCCGAAGGCGGAGTTTCAAAATGACCAGATGCAAGAACCGTGGCGCATCAAAGCTTCGCGTCCAAATTTGCCCGAAACTCTCGGAAACTCTGAAACGCCAACCGCGCCTCAGACATTCGTAAGCACAAACAGTCCCTGAGCCTGCTGGAACTCTGAGAAACAACCGGCCACCGAGATTTGGCGCACCCCGGCTCCCTCTTCTGAGGTTCTCTGCAACCAGACTGCAATGGAGCCCAGCATGTCGTCGCGCGGAAACCATGGGCGGCGATGGCCTCGACCGCGAGCTTTGCCCCCAACCCTGGACACGGCCGCGCCTGAAACGCGAATCCACTGCGCTTCCGTGTGCAAGCCGCATCCCCGCTGCCGTTGCCCGCACAAACCAGGGTTCCCAAACCGCCCTCAACGATTACATGGAGCGCCAAAGTTTCCCTCGAGTCCCTCGCGCCTCCGACTGCCCTCTCGGCTGCTCATACGAATGCGCTCGCAGCGCTCCGCAAACGACGTCTTGTGTGTCTCGGGAACTCTCTCAACAAATCTGGTCTCAATATATCCTCGCCCTGTGCATACCTGATTCCGCCCTCCTCCCAGGCGCCGCAGCGTGGCTCCTTGAACAGCGCCACGAGCTTCTCGAGCCGGGGCAACACGAAGGGTGTCTGGGACGCCATGGCCGTCAGCCGCTCCACGGCGCCCGCCTGCCAGGCGCCAAGGCTGCTGCGGCAGCTCCTCCTGCTCCTCCCCCTCCTCCTCCACCACTTCCTGGCCCCTCCAACTCGCGCCCTCAAGACGCTGCAGGACGTGGAACGGGCTTTCCTGGCCAGGGCGGACCTGGGCAGACAGGTGGCAAAACCCAATCTCATCCTGAGCCCAACGCGCTCCTCACTGCAGCGTCTTGACTGCATTCCTCCTCCTGCAATTCCTCCCCCTGCCGCTGCTCCGCATCCTTCCGCTGCTGCTGCTGCTGCTGCTGCTGCTCCTCCTCCTCCTCCTGCTCCTCCTCCTGCTCCTGCTCCTGCTCCTGCTCCTGCTCATGCTCATGCTGCCGCTCCTCCTCCTTCTCCTCCTCCTCTTCCTCCTCCTCCTCCTCCTCTTCCTCCTCCTCCTCTTCCTCCTCCCCCTCCTCCCCCTCCTCCCCCTCCTCCTCCAACTCCTCTTCCTCCTCCTTCTCCTCCTCCTCCTCCTCCTCCTCCTCCCCCTCCTCCTGTTTGACCGCCAGCTGCTGCAAACGCATCTGCCTTCTCCTGTGGATCACCACTGTTTCCCTGCAGTGTTTTGTTATCTTCCTCGTCCCCCTCCTGTCATTGCGTCATGATGATGCCAATATTCATCCTCCTCCTCCATCTCCACCTCCGACTCCAACTCCTCCTCGTCTTCCTCCTGCTCCTCCTCCTCCCACCTCGTCCTCATATTCCTCCTCCTCCTCTTCCTCCTCTTCGGCTCAGACCGAATGGACAAGGAATGTATGCGAAATGTGCCGGTGCGCTGGCGGCCCCGGCCGCCTCATAGATGGTCTTGAATGGCACGCGTGGCTTAGAGCTCGAGAGAGAGACGAGGTGGCACACAGGACGGACTTCTGGGCGATGCTCGAAGGATCGCCATACAAATTGCTTCGCTGGCACGGTAGCGGATGTGCCGTATGCACCCCGGATACTCCGCATCGTAGCTCGCGTTCACCAGCTTGAGGTCCGTCTCTGGGTCCTTCCTGACGGTGCGGGCCACCTGGCGACCGATGCGCCCGAAACCGTTGATGCCGACGCCGACGGCCTCCCTGGCCACCTTCGCGGAGGAGCGGCGGCGGCTCGCGGCCACACCCACGACGCCAGCCGCAACGAGGGAGCACGCGGCGCTGGTGTTGAGTCCCGAGGAGGAGGAGGAGGAGGAGGAGGAGGAGGAGGAGGAGGAGGAGAGAGGAGGAGGAGAGGAGGAGGAGGATCGGGAGGTTCGGGAGGAGGAGGAGGAGGATCGGGAGGAGGAGGAGGAGGAGGAGGAGGAGGAGGAGGAGGAGGAGGAGGAGCTCGCGCCGCTCTCGACACGCGGCTGAGAGGTGGAGGCGCGGAGAGCCGGCGAAGGGCCCCGGGCCGCCGCGGCCGGACGCCGACGACGCAGCTCGCGGAGGCGCACAGCGCTGTGACGTCAACGGCCAAGGGGGCTCTGACGAGGCTACGAGTCGTACAGGCCTGGTCCACAAAAAAAAACACTCGAGGCAAGACGGCGAAGCACAGAGGAAAGCGAACCTGAGGAGCACCCCCGTTGGCCCGTGCCCCTCCCCTGCGGATCCCCCCGTGCTGCCCCGAGCTCCCCAGACTGCCTCGCGAGATGCCCCGCGCTTGGCTCCGCGAGGCCCCGACACCAGCCCAGGACGGCTCGGCCGGGGGCCGGCGTGCGAGGGGGCGCAGCCCTCGAGAGAAGGATGCGCGAGGCCCTTACACTGCGCGCCCCCCGCTCCCACGGGAGGGGGAGGGTGTGGCAAGGGGGGAGCGGGTTCAAGCAGAGGATGCAGGGGTGCCAAACGGCACCCAATCACGCCCATCACGTGTGCCTGTGCGTCTATTTTCTCGGCGCACTCCTCCGTAGCTCCGAGGGTGTCGACTCGCACGGCCGCGTTCGGCCGCTGCTGCCAACAGAGAAACAGCGAAAAGCGATGGGGCAGCGACTGCACAGTGAGGATGCGACGGGCACCAGCCTACATCCTACGCCCCGTCGACCTTGGCCATGTGCTTGATCAGGTCAACGACACGGCACGAATAGCCCCACTCGTTGTCGTACCAGGCCACGAGCTTCACGAACGTGGGGTCCAGCATGATGCCCGCCTTGGAATCGAAGGTGCTGGAGATGGGGCACGTCTCGAAGTCGGTGGACACGAGAGCCTCGTCGCAGTAGCCCAAGAATCCCTTCATGTCGCCCTCGGAGCGCCTCTTGATCTCGGCGCAGATCTCCTCGTAGGTCGTCGCCTTCTCCAACTCACAGGTGAGGTCCACGACCGACACGTCGATGGTGGGCACGCGGAAGGCCATGCCCGTGAGCTTGCCCGCCACCTCTGGCACGACCTTGGCCACCGCCTTGGCCGCCCCGGTCGAGGAGGGGATAATGTTGCCGGACGCCGCGCGACCACCACGCCAGTCCTTCTTCGACGCCCCGTCCACGGTTGGCTGAGACGCAGTCATGGCGTGGATGGTGGTCATCAGGCCCCGCTTGATGCCGAACGCGTCGTTGACAGCCTTCACCATGGGAGCAAGGCCGTTGGTGGTGCACGAAGCGCACGACACGCAATTCATGTCGCTCTTGTAGGTGTCCTGGTTCACGCCCATCACTATAGTGTGGCTGTCGTCCTTGGCTGGGGCCGAGAACACGACCTTCTTCGCGCCCGCCTTGAGGTGCGGCTGGATCTTCTCATCGGTCAGGAACACGCCAGTGGACTCACAGACGTAGTCTGCACCGTGCTCCTTGAAAGGGATCTCTGCCGGATCACGGGTGTGCGACAGCGCCACCTTCTGGCCATCGATCACCAGGGAATCCCCGTCGACCTCGACAGTGCCGTCGTACCTGCCGTGGATCGAGTCGTACTTCATCTGGTACGCCAGATCCGCCACCGCGCCCCCTGGCACGTTTCGGCTTGGTGGACTGCCAAGTGCTGCCACATGCGTCGCCCCTCCCCCAGGGGCCTCCTCAGCGGCCCCACCCACGCCTCCCTGGGGGGGCTCTCCTAATCTCGCCCAGGCTTCCAAGGCGGCCCAGGAAGGCCACCGAAGCCTCCAATATAGTTCAGCATTGCCTCCCCCTGTGAAGCGCCTCGTGGGTCCCAAAAGGCCTCCAAGCGGCTCCAAGACAACCAGAAGACGCTTTCTGGGAAGGCCTCGACAGGCCAACAGCCTTGATTGACTTGTCCTTACTCGGATTTTTCCCAGCCGCCTGTGTGTTTTCCCCTTCCCTCTTTTCTCAACTTCTCCCCCTCCTCATGTTTGTCCAAACTGTCCTGTGTGTTGGGCCCTCACTTTCCATCTGCAAAGCCCTCATTTTCAGTCCGCCTCACCTCCTCCCATATCAACTCCTCTCCTCATCCGTCTTCGCATGTCCGTCTCTGCCTCCCCATGCCTCCTGCCCTCAAAGAAAGCTTCACCGATGGCTCCAGTCGGGGTGTGCAAATGGTGTCCCCGAGCAAATTTCGGAATCCCCTCTCACGGACTCCTTGCCCCCAATTGCGTAGTTCCACCTATGGCCCCA